>LIEC01011753.1:25139-133870 GCA_001925005.1 Drosera capensis
TTTCATCGACCTGACGAGGTCATTTTGATATGAGGAAAATGTTGAGTTGTGGAGTCTGATTTGGGCTTCGCTGTTGAATGAGTTTTTTTGGCCCAAGTTGGGTGATGGGCTTTTGGCCCAAGTTGGGTGTTTGGTGATAAATACCCTGTAATTGTAAACCCTAATTATGAGAGTGAAATTCCTTGCGTTGGTGCGGCCGTGGATTAGGTCAAATTGACTGAACCACGTCAAATCTCTGTGTTCATCGTTTCGCTTTATTGTCTTACAATTCCTTGTGTGCGTTTGAGATCTCGATCAATATACCCCAACAAGTATCACATATGAAACTGGCTGAAGTGGCACCACGCGAGTATGAACAGAATATTTATAGCATGTAAGCCATACGATGGAGGGATACAATTATAGATTTGACAAAAATACTTAAGCCAAGCTTCCTAATATGCGCCTTCCTATAAAGCACCCATACTTCTCGGGAGGCGACGTATCCTTGTCCGATACTTGTCGGACACCGACACAAGGGGGACACGCCTTCGATACGTCTCCAACAAGTATTAGAGATAAGGGGCGTTGAGTTTTTAAATCTTTCTGAAGGACACGCGAGGGATATTCCAAGGACACTCCATGTATACTCCAGGAACACGAAGAAAGAAAAGAGAGGGCATAAACAATTTTAAATAAAAAATAAACAAAATAATAAAACATAAGATATGTAATAATCAAGTAAAGATTTCTATATATATGACTCGCTCTAGTTTCATATCGTTTTTCTAGCTCTTCCAAACAATTTTAATGCATTGATGTTTCGTAATTTTTTATATTGGACGTTATAATACCAAAGATAAAATGCTTTTTTATAATATATAAGTAACATGTTATTTTTTATTTTACATTAACCTAGATATATATTTGTGTATATTATATATATACTCATCGCACCCGTATCCTTGATTTTCAAAAAATATTTTATCGACGTGTCGAGCCATACCGTATCAGTGCAACATAGGCGCCTTCACTGGAACTTTGAAGTCGCTCAAGATTTTGAATAATTTCGAGCGAAGTAGATACTATCCCTAGCCATACATTAACCATCCCTAAACATATAGATGTGAAATCCTTTCCCATGCAGCCATTACTTATACTAAATTCAGCCAATACTATGAAAGAAGATAAGGACGCAGTATTCTACAAGTCAATAGTAATACAAGTCTATCCCATTTGTCTCCATGATTTGGACACGATTAAATCCTATCAGTCAACCCAATGTACCATAAGTCCAAACTTAGGCCTTGGCATAGAAAATTGACGTAAACATCTTAACAAGAAGGTAAGGAGCATGAGTCTTTTCACAAGGTCAAAAATATTTTGAGATACCAAATCAGTCTAGCAACACTTTTGACCACTAAATAGCCTTGGTTACAATGATAAACAAGCTTTCCCACAACCATGTGCACAAGGGTTCGACATTCCGAGAAAGTCTCTTTGTGTTGTTGTCGGGATAACACTGCCTATATGTCACCCTTCCAAACCCAGACCTGGTACTTGACGTGATTATCTGAATTTCTGCCTTTGCCTTTAATTAGAACTCACGATCCACTCTTGCACTTTGTCCGTTCAATATCATAGTACACAACAGCCTATCAACGGCCAACAATTCTATAATCTCAACACATCCGAAAGAAAGCACAAGATAAACCCTACATTTCCCCTCCCTTCTCCAAACCCCTCCCCTGATCCAACACTCTCAACGACTTCCAACTCAAACACTCAATAGCTGAATCATTCACTCAAGACCACGACTACAATCCACACAAAGCTTCGAAAACAACTCACGAAATCGAGGGGGAAACAAATTCGAAAACCTAATCAGGGAAGAGAAATGGAAATGTGCAAGCGAAGAAGAAGACCTTGTTGTTGGAGACGAGTAAGTAGCCATCTTGATAGACCTTCCTCTTCTGCTTGATGTGCTTCGTGTACGTCGCCGGAAATCTCCGCTCTCCGCTCGCCATTTTTCGTCTTTGATGAAGTGAGGCTCTGTTGTGAGCGAAAAAGGGAATATTGAAGAAGAATATGAATTTGAATTGGGATTTTGATGGGTGCAAGGATTATGAATTTTGTTGGTCCAAACAGTCATTAGTCTTGTAAATATAATGAATATTATTGAATATATATCTTATGATGATTATAACTAAATGATATTATCTTTTGATATTTTTTAGGAAGATATATATTTAATATATTTGTTTATATCTCATCTATATTAGGAGAGGTTATGTATGATTTATATGGATTAATAAGAGATTTGTACTTTTTCTTCTCTCTTCACATCTTCTATATTGTTCGTTTGTTGAATTGATTACATCGATCATCGATTATATATTTTATAATACGTTATCAGCACATCATATCGATCTGATCATGGAATCGCTCGATTGTATTGGGAATCCCCAAATCTCAAGCTATGATTAGATCATCCCTGTAATCAACGAAAAAGCTAATAGCTTTCGACACGATCGAGTCATGTAGATGGTCTCGAGGACCATAATATGCAACGGGATATAAATTTGTTCATATACTCAAAGCCAAGCAATTCCATACCATTCTTCTTCATGTGTGAAAAGGAAGGTCCAGATGCATAATACGAATTAGAGTAAAGTGAAGGTGATTGTACTCTATGAGGATTGTACAAACAGATAATGGGATGGCGTACAATCATGAAAGCCTAACCATCAGTAAACTGTAGTCTCTTCACCCAATCACTCTTTAAAAATCCACTCTTATTTTTTCAGAAAAGGTGATCCAATGGCAGAAATCGACAATGACAATCAAACCACGAATGTTTCATTCTTTAGGTGGAATGACTTCGTCCTCTCCATGCAATGAGGACAAGAAAAATGACCAACAGTGCTCCACCCAGATAACATCCCATATAGGGAAATCATAAATGGTCCAAAGCAAATAGGCCCTCATCTGGAAGGTTTGGCGCTTAAGAACGTCGTATATCAATTTTACAACCATAACATCTGAAGCCCTCGATTAGAGGTTACAAATAAACACCTAAATTTTCCTTTCCAAACTTCCCAAATAGAACAAACCCAACTGTACAAAGTCTCAGGCGAACATTGCGTGACTCTATCGCAAAGGACAAAAAGATTTGGTCCATGTGCTTTCAAGCCTCGCTGTCCGAAGAGTGTGTCATTAAATCATATTCTCATTGGTTGAACTATTGGCATATAACCGTTATAGTCTATGGGTTGTCCAAAAATATCACAGAACACTCATACCAGAACACTACTTTGATCTCCTATTCTCCTTGTATCGGTCTGCAATACATGTGCAGCATCTTTCCAATCTCGTAGAATCTTTTTAGAATAGAATACAACCGTTCGAAAATAATCAATCTTATTCACAGGGAGTTGCCTTTCAAAGACTTGATATTGTCCTTTCTGATATTATCGGGAGGACACACGTCTTTCAACAGCTTGTAAATTCCATCCATCGCTCTATGAGGGAAGTTAGATTAGCATTTCATAGTCAAAAGACAATTTGTAACCATTGTACAGGGGAGACTAAGAGGCATTCAACATATCAAAATATGTTTTGAATTTTAAGGGGGTCCCTCGTCATATGCACGCTCACTTACAGCCTTGGTCTCTTCATAATATTCCGTAGGAAAGCATCAACCAGCATATTCTCATAATTGTTCGGAGGCTGGAAGACATTGGTGTGTCGTTGTGGTTGGCGGGTTTGGTGGCAGTGGGGTTTTGGTGGATGAAAAATGGAGAAAACAATGGGAAAGTGGGAGACAACCCTTTTCCTTTCCACTACATTACACACACTTACACGATGCTTTGGCTGAAATTTAAAGGACACTTACAAGCCTTCCTAATGCACGTTACAAAAAAAAAATGTGGATTCTAACTTTTCCGGGCAAGGCCCTGTTTCTTCGCTCATTATAGGTGACCGGTGTATTTTTCAACTGGTAAACAGCAAGTGCACTGGTCGCGTAATAATTGGTAAATAAATACCGGATTGTCGAACCTGCAGCGATTATGTAAACAATTATTGAAACTATGTTATCCCTGCTTTATCTAGACAATGAAATACTTGGTGATTGACTAATTGATATCGATTTAAAAATGAGTGAAAAGTGGCTAAGCCTTAGGTTGTAAATTTATATCAATGTAATATTATTATGGTTGTGATTTATATTCTCATGTAACAACATGATTTTCTGAAACCATTAATATTTTCTCTCTAACAATATTAACACTATTATTGTTTAACAACCCATATTATTTCTAATATGAATTTAGGAAAACGCTAATGCATTATATTTGGTGAAATCCTTTTAGCTTTCAACACAGGAATGTGACATCTATGTCTATAACTGCTGCATGTATCAAATTATATATTTCTATATCAATTTAATCCACGGTGATTATTAATTGAGCATTCATATAATATCTCCTCTCGGTCTCAATTATATGTCACATATCATTCAAAAGGTGATCAATCTAATGAAAGCATTAAGAGCATAGTAACCACTTAATCATGCACTATATTAATCACAACCTAATAATAATACATATTTATAAATTTAACAAACCTTTACCTTAGCCTTATAAAATTTAGTTCATGATTTTAATAATTGAAGAACACATCATTCAATGAACTAAATAACATGAAATAATAATAAAAGAGTGCACCAATTTTATGTTGAACTTTGAATTGGGCCGAAATAATGATGTTGGACCAAAAGATATTGAGTTTAAATGAAATTGGGTTAAAATTTAATGGGCTTTGAGCCCAATTTCAATCAAAACCCTAATACTTCCTCCTCTTCCTTTCCTCCTCTTTCCTTCCCTCAAACAGCCGCTGCCTCTCCTTGGCTTCTCTTCACTTTCTTCTTCTTTAAACAATCAAGTCGCGCCTTGGAATCGCAACTGCACCCGCAACAAGGAGCCGCGAAGGCTTGACTTTGTTTACATTATAACACTCTATATGTATGTATTATAGTATACCTATGTATTTCTATATATTACAGTCTCTCTCTCTTTGTACCTCTATATCTATTCTATGTCCATCTCTCTTCTTATAGATGAAATTTTCAGCACTAATATCTCAGCAAGGATGTCATTGATTCTGAAAATTCAACCTTTGAAGCATGCATGTGGACATTCGTTTTCTAGAAGATTGATCTTTGATAGCTTTTTTGTCACGGAATGGCTGCGAATCTGTGGGTTTTCTGCTGGACTCTATTGGCTGTATATGATGGGTGATTGGCGGCGGTCTTGGATTTCGGCGGTGGATGGCAGCTGGCGTTGATGGTGAATGATGGCTTATCGTTTCCGTCATTGCTTGCGTGATGGCTGTGATTTGGCTGCGCACTCCGTCTGGAAAATACAGGAGTGGACTCAGGCCTAAATTATTGGGCTTTGTTGATGGGCTTCCAACTAGTTTTTGGGCCTTCGAAATGTTTTTGGATCCTTGAACAATGTTTGAAAGGTTTCTGAAAATCAATCTGAAACAAATAATTTGTTTGAGAACTCCATAACATAGATGTTTTAATATTTTCAAACACATTCTTGTATATCTAAGAGATATGGACAAAATAATCATATTTAATATGTTTTTCATTCAATTATTCAAGCAAATATTACATTAAATTCACGTACAAAGGATCCCGATCAATCGGCTCACATGCTCCCCCTAATCCTGACATGGCTTCAAATCACGAGCACCCATTAAATGGCATAACATAGCTAGCTAAGCACTTGGAAAGGCCTTTGTTAGTATGTTAGCTTGCTGTTCTCCGGTGCTCACGAACTAGACCATAATCTGTCCTTTTTTCACACATTCTCTGATGAAGTGATACCTTGTCTCTATATGCTTGCTGCGACCATGAAACATAGGATTCTTCATGAGGGTTATGGCAGACTTGTTGTCCACCAAGAGGGTCATTGGTTTAGACTCTGTCTTTGTTAGTCGACAGAGCATGTTTCTCAACCATAGAGCTTGGCACGCCACTGCTATGGCTGCCATGAATTCGGTCTCGCATGATGATAATGTGACGGTCTTCTATTTTTGTGAATTCCAAGACACAAAACTTTCATTAATATAGAATGTCATTCTACTGGTGCTCTTCCTTCTATCGTGGTCACCGGCTAAATCACTGTCCGAGTAACCGATGAGTTCTTCTTCATGGTGACCTCTCACATAGATAAGACCATAGTGAATTGTTCCATTCAAAGTGGGCCTCTCCATATACCTGCTCGCCATCCCGACAGTAAATGAGAGATCTGGTTATATGTGTAGAAGATACCTGAGATATCCAATGATGCACCTATACTCTGTGGCATCCAAGGAAACTCCTTTAAATCTTTGTGTAGCTGCAGTTTGGGCTCTATCAGATATTTGGTGGCATTGCAATCAACCATCCCAAATTGTGATAATATGTTCTTAGCATAAGACGACTGTTTCAGCTTTATCCGTCTTTTATTCTACTCAACCTCAATCCTCAGGTAGTACGAGAGAAGTCCCAAATCGCTTATCTCAAATTCTGTTATTCTTTTGTTGCTTGAAGATCTTGACTTCTCTAATGTTTCCTCCTATCACAATGAGGTCATCAACATATACTCCCATAATTAGGGCTGTATCTCCTTCTCCCCGAGTGTATACGGCCTACTCTTGTGAGCATCTTTTGAATCCAAGTTCCTTCAAGCTTCTGTCTAACCGAGTATACCAGGCTTGCGAAGCCTGTACACTAGATGCTTTCGATACCCTATACACCAGATATTTCTGGCCTTGTACCTCAAACCCTTTTGGCTGAGTAACGTAGACCTTGTCCTTTAACTCTTCATTAAGGAATGCTGATTTGACATCCATGTGGTGCACCTCCCAGCTTCGGTTCGCTACTAGTGCAAGTATCACCCGAACTATATCAAGTATTACAACAGATGCGAACCCTACTTCAAAGTCTTTGCCTTACCTCTGGACATATCTTTTAGCCAGTAACCTGGCTTTATGCTTGACAACCTGTCTATATGAGTCTTTCTTCAATCTGAATACCCATTTCAAACCGATGGGTCTATGGCATGGTGGAAGTTCTGTCAGAGTCCATGTGTTGTTCTGCTCGATGGAGTCTAGCTCTTACTATATTGTCTGATACTAGGCACGCTCAGCTGCTACTTCTCTGTAGCCATTTGGCTCGTTAGACTCCAATAGCTGGTGTCTTTTCCTCTGGAAAAATAATAATGTTGGCTCATCGCGTATGGCGCGTGTAAGATGTTTCTCGTCATTCCGCCACTTGCTATGGCACTCAGAAGCATAATCTACCATTTTTCCGTAATGGAAATACTTGATGTGGCTCTTGTCATGGCTGCTGTTGTCGATGCCACTGGCGTATTGCTTAATTATTGCCTCGGTCACCCCTTCCGTGGCCTCATCCATGCCACTCGCTTCTGCCTCGGTCTGAGATGTCGGAATCGCGTCCCTTTCCAGCTGACAAAGTATCCCCAGTGCTATTCCTCTACGGTGTCTGCCTCTCGGTGTGAGTGAACATGAGCTGTCTATTAGCACTGTCGGTATTCTCACGGAGTCGATCTCTCTTCTCGTACGCCTTCAATCTCCCTATGGCCTTTTCGAATGGCATGGTCTCAATGTCAACAAATTGTTCGATCTCGGCAACAACGCAGAAGTATCTGTCAGGCACACATTCGAGAAGCTAGAAGTATCTGTCAGATACATATTCGAGTAGCTTCTTGACAAGTACGGCATTGTCAAGATCAGCACCAAGGCTGAAAAATCAACTAGACATGCCACTGAGTTTTTCAGCGAATTTATCAATCGACTCTTGTTTTTTCATCCGAAAAGCATCGAACTCACTTTTCAAAGTCTGCAAACATGTCTTCTTTACCCGATCAGCACCCCATGCACCTTATCTTCAGAATCTCCCAAGTTTTCTTTGCTGTCTTTTTCTTCGCAATCTGGAGAAGAACATCTTCAAGAATAGACTGAAAGATGTCAGCACATGTCTTCTTGTCCTTTCTCGAATCAACCTCCTCTCCCTCCGTTGGTTCGATCGCTTTTCAGACTTCTTGGGCATCTAGGATTGCCTCCATCTTTATTGCACATACCGTGTAGTTGGAAGAGTTCAGCATCGGGTACTGGAACGGTACTTCACCGCTCTCCTTTGACACCTGTTAGGAAACAATAGACATTGTTTGAATTTTACCCACTTAAAAAAAACTTTTTTTCCTTTTTATTCTTTTTTTTTTCATGTGGCTCCTCCTCGTTCTTTCCCCTTTTCTTATTGTGGTTTCCGTTCCTCCTCTTCTAGCCACAGATCTTGCTCCTCCCTTCCATAGATCTTCCACAGAATCTAGAAACGTCGAGATCTAGGGTTTGTTTGTGCAGCGTCACGATCCGTAACTCCTCCGATGAGTGAGCGAACGAGCAGATCTTGCACTTATAAACCCTTCCATCCTTGCACGGCTGAGTGCAATACCTGTCGGGATGAAACCAGCTCTCAAACCGTCTTTGCCGATCGCAATTCCATCGTCGATCGGATAGTATCAAAAATCTGATGATTTCGGGAAGAGTATATTTGCCCGCTAATCCTCTTCACATCGTTTGCCTCGCGAGACACTGAATCAACGACGAGGATTAAAGATCGGGGCTCGGCTGTGGCAGTGTTAGTAATCGGGGCGACGAGTCCTATCGTCGGTCTGATATCTCCTCGTCTACTGCCATCTCGGCGGATATCTCCTCGACCGAGTCTCCTCGGCAACTATCTCCTCTGCTGGGGTCTCCATAGCTCTGCTACTCATCGACTCTACCCACACCCCTGCTGGCTCTAATATCAGATGTTAACGTCGCTTGAGTCAGAATATGGCCGTATCTGGACACATTGGCTTTGGATGGTCGGCGACGTATCGTGGTGGTTGGCGGGCTTGGTGGCAGTGGGGTTTTGGTGGATAAAAAATGGGAAAGTGAGAAACAACCCTTTCCCTTTCCACTGCACTGTACACACTTACACGATGCTTTGGCAGGAATTTAAAAAACACTTATAAGCGTTCCTAACGCACGTTACAAAAAAAATGTGGATTCCAACTTTTTCGGGCGAGGCCATGTTTCTCCGCTCATGGCTAAATCACCGGCTCACAGGCGGGTTATTTAGTGAGGAAGTGGTTTGGTGGAGGTAGTTTATGGCGGCTCAAGATCAGTATTTAAGGGAAATGGGGGAAAATAAAGGTATTTGTTGAATTTAAATCAAACAAAAGGGGGACGGATTCCATTGCGACAGCTTATTCTTTAGAAAAAAAAAATCATTTCTTTTAATTAAATATTTTAACCCAAATTTGAATACAAAATTGTGACAACTCCCGTAGAAAAAACATCTACTTTGTTACAGATCAGTCGACACTCTTTGACATGATAAAAAAAAATCTTGTCCCTAAAACCCAAGTCCTAACCTTTGAATGAGTTTAAAAGATATCAATTGTGTTTAATATCATAAACTTAATAAGATATTCTCAAAACATAGTGTTTCATTAATTTTATTAGTTTTGATAACATATAAAAATGGGAAAATGTTTTATAGTGTAAAAGGGAGTTAGTACCGTGCTGCAAAGTTCGAAAAACATCATTTTATAGTAGGAATGACATAAACAATGTTTGTGATACTTAATCAATCAACCTAACAAAAAAAATTGAAGCATGACATTCAAGATAAGGGATTATATGATTGCAACATTTTATAATTGTTGCGACGGATCCATCACATCACTTCGACATATTAATTCAAACTTTTCTTTCTAAGTGTTGAAAACACGTATGTTAGAAACTTTATATCTTCAAAATGTTACTTTATATCTTTTCGTTCCGGATCCGTCTCCCATCTTTGGCCTGAAAAATTTATTTATTATTTTAAAAAAATTATGGAACACATTTAGAGACGGATTACATCGTAAATATTTTATTAAAAAATAATTTATATTTCTAAGAAAAATTGTTTACAAATTAGAGACGAATCCGTCGCTAGTTGTTTGCGTTATTTGCGACTGATGTTGACATTTCCGTCATAAATTCTTATTTTAAATTTTGTTTTTCCACAGAATTAGTTTAGAGATAGATCCATTGCTAAAACAAATATTTAGAGACTAATATATCCCTCGTAAAATTTTTCCGTCACTAAAATGTCTTTTTTCTTAATGTTCTTTCAACAACATCATATGATTATGGTGAACAAAGAGCTGTAGTTTTTGACAATAATATCATGCTCCTTGAACTATGTTATTGCTCCCTTGGAGCCATATTTGCCACCACGATGACTTCTGAGTCTTTACAAATAACTTTCGAGCTGCTTCTCCACTCTATCTCGAAATTCCAAGATTTTTTCAAAGACTTCAGTTTTGGATTTTAATAAGTATACGTGACAAAGTACTTCATGCCTCCTCTCGTGACAAAACTCTTGAGGTCACACTCATCGGAGGAGTGAATCAAGTCCAACAACTCTTGTACTTCTCGATACAATAGGAAACTGCTTTCGTGTGATTTAGGCCTACACACAAACGACTCGCATTTGTTGGCTATCTACGTTTAACAGTCATCATCGTTGGTTATGAATCATCTCCCTATTAAGACACCCTTATTAGGGTTTATTAAGCCTTATTAAGGCTTTAATAGTCATTCTATCTTACCCGTTTATGGACACAGGCCTTTAGAAATCCACCTGAAACTTTATGAGAGAAGAATGATGCGGTACTTCGCATTATTCATTGGTCCGCATGGACTTTGCTCTTTTGCCTTTGGCGAATTTCTTTTTTATAGTTTTGACTTTGCAGAACTTGTTGAGTCATGGCACACGATCGACCGCAAATAATTTCCCACTTGCAATGAATTATTTAGTTTGAATTAATAGAGTTGAGTTTGCGTTCAGATACTATCAGCAAACCATTTTGTGCATGACTTATGCTACATCAACACTTTCTTTATGCTAATTTAGTACTTCAAAATCACATATTATTCATAAGTACTTCAGCAGAACTTTGTTTGATCTAGACCAACAAATGTAGTCTCGTTCTTATTGTACATTTAATTTTATTGGTGTATTTCATTGGAGAATGTAGGTCTTAAAGATTATTTTCCTATGTAAGGAACCAAGCTTTTGTAGAACAATCAAAAGACCAAGGAAATTTTTATTAATACTCTCAAGAAGTCGAACTTATAATAACATGACCGTACAAAGAATAGATTATAATTGAGTCAATCCTTTCCGCGCATATTAAACGACTGTCAACGAATTTAAATATTGACTTTGTATGACTCACGCGCCACTTAATCGCAATAAATTGTGTTTGACATTTATGTGTTTTTCTTCCGACAGAAGTTGACTAATTTTGAGTTTTTTAATAATATATTCTTCATAAAAAAAAATATAACATATATATATATATATTTCAAATCATGTCTGATCATCCTGTAATATAAATTAGATTAAAATACGTAACTTACACAATTATTGATGTCTTACAATAAATTTACAAACAATTACGTTTGATCGTTATTATACATGTGTCAAATTTTGCATCAGCGTACGTATCAAGTCTATCCGTTGTATCTTTTATGAAATGGAGGGAATATAAAATAACGAAAGTGCAACAACTATTGAGAATTTTCTTTTACTTCCTTGTCCAATTGTCATAAAATCCAACGTTACAAAGGACATGACATATGAGATGATTCTCACAATGATAACAACATTCATTACATGAATATATATATATATATATATGGACATGACATATGAGATGATTCTTACAATGATAATAACATTCATTGGCGGTAGTTACTGTAGCCTATATTGGCTGTAACATTTATACATCTGAAATCTAACTGCCATTATTTTAAAATTTCAAAAAACAAATTCCAAAAAAAAATCAACTAATCACAATGAGTAGTGGAAGTTAACTATGTTGTTTAATTTTTACCGATATATATATAAAGAGAGAAAATAAACTTTGTTAATAACATACAACTTGTATGTTATTAGGACATGTTTAATATATATACACTGATAACATCATTTTTTGTTTTCCAAATATATAGAGAGAGAGAGGATGTGAGGGCACATTTAACTAGAGCCTGGTTGTCACCCTCACATGTTTGATGTAATAGTTGATTTAAGAAAGTTCAATCAATCAGAAATAACAGTGTCGGTCAACTTGACTATATCAATTGTTATCTTTTTTTTTTATATATTTATCGAAAAAAATTAATACAGCATTAGTCAATTAACTACCACGACCTCCTTTTTTAACCTTTGGATCATCTAACAATAAAGAAAAAAAAGAAGTTCGTGTTAGCTAGTTGGTTAACGCATTAGCCTCCAATCAAGTCAAAAAATTCAACATGTCTAAATGGTTTTCAATGAATTTTATATTGAAGATGTCATGGTTATGAATCTCACCATATGCATGCCAGAGCGTAGGGGTTCAGCCGAAGGTCGTCAGTGTCGTAGCAAGGAAGATCAGCTAGTCGGAGACTGTATATTCATTTTTAAAAAATTTCAACTCTTCATGATAGACTTTCGTTATCACCAAAAAATACTTTGCGGTAGCTTCGCATAAATGATGAGTTTTGCCATCACACACTTTTCATATGGTCTGTAATGATTTATGCCGTCACATAATGTTTTGGGATGTACGAAAAGTCTCTTGTGAAAAGTTCATATGTGACGAAACGTGTGATGACAAGAACAGCCACTAAAACCTTTCGTGAGGGTTCTTTTTATCTTTAGTGACGGCTTTCATCTATCATGCATGAATCTTTTTTTAGTAGTACGGATAACCTCATTCATTATCGTTGTTCTTTGCTTCTTTCTACTATTCTTAATGGCATAATACATTCATATGACACTAATATTACAGCAAAAGTTCGTCTAGACATTAATGCTTTATTAAAAAAGTCTCTCATTTATTTTGAGACGAAGTTCATATCCCCTTGTGTATTTTGGTTTTCATCCTATTTATTTCTAGCCGTGGGCAATAGGTAGATCCGGGTTAGATCGCTAGCCGAACCCCCATGGCCGGCAAAAAACAGGGTCGGTTCAGGGACCGGACCACACGTTATGTGGGTCGGTCGAGTCCGATCCCATTTTGTAGTGTTGCGAACCGGCTCGGACCATAGCCCTAGGACCACTTAAAGTGGTCCGGTTACGCACACGTGGGTCTCTATTTTTTTTATTTAATTTTAAAATCAAAAAATATTAAATTTATCTTTAAAAAACTATTAATTTAAATAATAAAATAAAAAATTATTTATTTTCAAAAGTTGTTCATAACATGGGAAAATTCTCATAAAATACAAAAAAAGAAAATATTTTCAATCATGTACAAACTGGGGAAATAATTCCCATGAGATACAGGTTTTCAGTATCCCAAATCAAAATAATCGAACCCCACAACCAACAAACAACAAATTCAAAATCTCGAAATTGACGATTGAAACCGCTACAAAACTCCCAACAATCATCTACTAAATCAACAACCAAATTCAAATCAAGCATCAAACTCGGTTCATCAAAAGAAATTGAAGAGGCGCACTGTATTAATAATCATATTGAAACGAAAGAGGTGAAATTTCTCAATCTAGGGTTTTTTTCTTCAAATTTGATTAACAAGACTAAATTCAATTGATATATTTATTAACAAATGCATCAATTCAATCGATATTATTCAAAATTTTATATAATCGAATTATTAACGTTTGGAAAACTGTGCGCCTTTTGAACATAAACAGCGCATCTTGAACAAGCCCTAACTCTAGAATGTGCTCGAAACCAAAATTCTATTTTTGATGTCAGACTATATTACAAAAAATTATAACCATCAATGCTTCATTAAGTCACACTCTTCTGAATTATTTGGAAAACAGTGCCCCTTTGACAATGAAACAGTACGCGTTTGCAAAGAATTGTAATTATCAATGTTACATTAATACGCATTGTTTGTTATACAAAGGCGCACTATATGGACAAATAACAATGGCGCACCATGTCAAAACACGAAGGCGCACTATTTGTTTATTTAAGAATGCACTGTTTGATACTTAATACGTTTATTTTCCTTATTTATATAATGAAACTGGAAAAATATCATAATACAGAAGCAACTTGGCAACAGTCATCAAGATTATAAAAAAGGCACTATAATTCCGAAGCACATAAGAGCACAAAGTATACCTGAGGAGAACGTCATTTTGGACATTGTTTGATGCTACTGTTAAAGGGAATATAACTACATCCGATTGCAGGACAAGTGATAAATTCATTCTAGAGGTTATATCGAAATACAACCAAGGAGACAATTCATTGAGTTTCGGATTATATGAATTCAACATAGCGTCGTTGGATATCAAACTCATATTTGGAATTATTTACGGGACGTCTGAAATAGCTGATGACGACTTGAAAACAATCAATCCAAGAGAGTTCCTCGATAGAAGATTTCCTGAAGAACAAAAACAGGGAACGAAGAATGTGAGAGAATTGACAACATCAAAACTTCGGGAAGCAGTTATTAAAGCGTCAATAGGTCAGGAGCAGCATGACTATGAGGCCACCGCCAGATTGCTGGTTTTATATGTCATGAGCATGGTCTTCCTCTGCACATCGAATGCATCGTTGAAGTGGGCATATGCAAAATATGTGACAGAAATGGACAAAATATGTGACTTTAACTGGACGTCAGACATATACAACAGGTTGAAGAAATCTCTCAATGATAACATCAATGACAAGGCCTTCAAAGCCGAAATTAGTAAATATATGCCTATTAACGATTCAGGTAAATACTCTATCCTGTGACACTATTTATATCGATGAAGAAGCAATGATTTAATCCATAGTATTATGTTTTTGTAAGACGCAGTGTTTCATTTAATAAAGGCACACGATTTAAGTCAAACAATGCGTCAGGCTTAATGAAACAATGCGCCTTGTGTTGCCTTCTGAAATTCACTTATCTAATGTAATTTATTTTTTAAAAAAAAATTTCAGTATTGGTTCTTGGAGAAGAGTTTGGTCGCTGAACCAAAAAAATCATCATCTGAAATCATTCCACGATTCACGACATGGCGACTCAATGATCTCCCTATAAGCCTAGGAGAAGTAATTGTACGATTCAAAGATGAGAAGGTAATTTTCTTCCTGTAAATTTACTTGATGAAACTTCAGAAGAAAACAATGCCAACTAGAGTACGCCTCCTTATCAACCACAACAAAACCTAGTGGGAGAAGTCCGACAAAAAAATTCTATCAATAATATTAATGTTTGAAAATGCTACGAGAATCTTATATAAAGAGCCGCACTATTTCAATTATATAGACGCGCTGTTTCAATTATATAGACGCGCTGTTTCAATTACACAGGCACGCTGTTTGATTAAAATAGTATGCAGTTTAAAAGAAACAATGTGTTGACTACAAAATACAAAAATGTAATGATTGCTAATGGAAACAAAGTTAGGAAATATACATGTTTATTTTTTATTTTATTCTTAAAATGTATAAGCTAACAAAACTTATTTTTCCCCTTTGATAATTTGATTACACAGCTCATAATAGATTCTTTACAACCATCCATCCCTGAGAGACAAGTATAGAGGATGGAATTGATAGCACTGGAATGGCACCAAAACGATGATGACAACGACAATGTCAACGACTACGAGTTTAAGGCTAGAAGCATGGATAACGAAACAAGCAGTGCCACAGAGACAAACCCGGGCATACCATCTAATGATGTATTGGCACAACATATCCATCAAAAAACCTTGTCAATCCTAGAAATAATAAAGAAGCTTCAGGATGTCAGTTTTGAAATGTTAAGCTGACAAAAAAAATCAAAGAAATGCTTACAAAAAATCATATACTAAAGAATAAAGTAACATACTTTAAGCATATTTTATATTTGGTTGTCAAATTCCAATTTTTATGATGATAGGAATAATGGAAACTGTTAAAAATTATGCAAGGTTGACGAGTTGTTATCAGAGAAAAACAAAATAAGCACTTGTTTTGTTTCAAAAAAGACAACTTTCTCTTGTTAAATAACGCACACTTTGTCTTACATAAAGCACACTGTTTGTTTAAAACTGACGCACTGCTTGACAAAAAAGGGGCTCACTGTTTTGTTTGAAACTGGCGCACTGTTTGTTTAAAACTGTTGAAATGTTTGACTATTTATATGTTTTGAAGGTCATTTTCATTGGAGATTGAATTGACAACGAAAAAGTTTGAGTTGGAGACGGTCAAGGAATCATCGGCAAAAAATAAATAAAAAGAAGACGCATCTGATTCACATGCACTGCACATTGAAGACTTGTTGAAAAAAAAAATACACAACTACAATAAGAAAACCAAATGAACAATGCCAAACTTACTTCGAAAACGCAAGCTCGAGATCGAATGAAAGTGGAGATGACTCATGTCACGGAGCTGATGATAAAAGGGGTTAATGAGTGGGAAAAAATAAAAAAGAATCTACTTCAAAAGGACAAGAAAATCAAAAAACTACGAGAAGAGTTGGAAAAAGAAAGACAAACAGTGACACAGTACAGGACTTTGTTGTTCGATAACACCTCTGTTGTCAAGGAAGAAAGGAACCAAAATGATGACGGCATAATGCAAATCAGTAACGGAGTCGAATTGCGACCATTAGAAAATGAAGAAGAGGTGCATCAAAACCAAACAAAAGGAAACAAAAGAGGTCGTATTCCAAGATCAATGTTAAAGCAAATTAAAAAAAAGAGGACCAAGAGGAAAAAAACGAAGAAGGCAAAGCAAGATGCGATTGAAGTCACTCAGCACATGACCGATGCTGCATGGAAAAAATATGAAAGGATGACCAAAAAAGTTATTTCTTTCGATAGAGAAGGGGCTAGACCTTCTTCTATTTTGACATCTAGTACCCAAGAAAGTATTCTTGTAACACACTTAAATTTATATTAAGTATACGTTTTGTTATATTTATCATTACTTAGAAAAGAAATATGCACTAATTTAGGACAAAGCATAATTGAAAATAGGAAAACTGTAATTTTTAAAACAGTGTGCCTGTTTTGATTTAAAGCGGCCCCCTGCTATATTTAAACAATGCATCTACTATATAATGCGAAGCAAAAAGATGTTTTGAAACTAGAAATCACGGCAGAAAATATAATCCTGAACCAAATGAATCAAAATAATCAACGACGGTGTCATTTCTTCCCCATGAACTCATCCGAAGGAGCAAAGAGCGGAATTGCCTACCATTGCACGTTGTTGCTATTTGATAGCAAAGAAAACACGTGGACCCATCACAAACTATAAAAAACAAAAAGTTCCCTATGCAAGGGATGTGGAGAAAATCCTAAGAAACAAATATTAATTGACAAATACTATTGATATTATAAAATAAAGCACTATAATATAAACTAACTAATTTATGTGTGTTCTGGAATATGCAGAAAGAATATTTAGAAGAGTTCAAAAAGAAAATGCCAAGGAAACATCAGGGCATACAAATTGTTGAAGAAGAATCTGGACTGTGGAATGCCAATGGATAGATCTCCTTGCAAATGGACAACCGGTTCCAGAGTATTCTACACTAAAAGATATGGGACGATACAAAACAAATATTATCGAGACATTGATTTCGCGATATTAGTTCAAAGATCCTACACTATAGGAGGAGGATGATAAAGAGAAAGATGAAACATATTTTATTGATGTATATTTTGAAGATTTATACTAAATATGTATTTTTATTACAATTAAAAACTTATTTGATTGTTTGAATCTCTAATATGGTATTTGATTATCATTTTCTCATTAGAATGAAGAGAAGCTCTGTTTTATTTATTAAGGAGCACTGTTTTAGTCAAACAGTGCGCTAGGCTTAATGAAACAGTCTGTCTTGTACTGCCATCTTTTGTTTTTTTGGAAAAAAAGGAACAAAGCATAATAAATGAAAAAATACAAAATAAATTAAACAATAATACATGAATAGAAATAAGAATGCAATAAACAAATAGAAAACTACACACTTGGTTAATTGAAAGTACAAAGGCGCATTGTTTAATTGAAACGGTGTGCTTGAATAAAACAAAATAGTATGCCTATTGAATTTTTTAAAAAAATGAAAAAAAAAAAACAAGATTACAACAATGCATTAACAAAAATTGATAAAATAATAGCCTTATAAATTAAAAAATCATTACATAGTATCCATCATAAATGCTATCGGATCCAAAATTGCTTCAAAATGAGCTTCGAAGATCGCTTCATCATAAAAACACATGATTTCTTGAATAAATCATTGAAGCATCCTAGGACATAAATCCTCATTCCATTGTTCTGCATCACTTTGATGATTCTTGAACTACTCCATTAACTTCAAACGAATTTGATCAACCATTTGAGTGATAGAAAGCTCCCTCATGCCCAAAAGCCAAGCATTAAATTACTCCACAACGTTGGTTTTCATGTCGTCATAACTACAACCAACTACAAAGCTGATTACCCACCTCTCATGAGACATAAGCGCCGTGAACTCTTTAGCTAGATCACCTCCTCTAGTCTCAAAGGCATAACTATGAAACTTATCAATGATACACTGTTTGTATAATGACGGCATATTGGCACCTCTAAATCTAGCTTTCAAATTATCAGTCAAATACCAAGATAATAGGAAAAAGGATATTCTGGAAATACTTTAGGAAAATG
Source organism: Drosera capensis (assembly GCA_001925005.1). Lineage (NCBI taxonomy): Eukaryota > Viridiplantae > Streptophyta > Magnoliopsida > Caryophyllales > Droseraceae > Drosera > Drosera capensis. The sequence goes on from LIEC01011753.1 coordinate 43,906, forward strand.
CTTTTAAAAGGCCTTGATTACGATCATAGACAAAATTGATTATTCGTCCAAGAGGAATTGCTTAACGAAGCTCCGAAAGAAACCAATGCCAACTAGAATACGTTTCCTTATCAACCACAACAAAATCTAGTGGGAAAAGTCCTACAAAAAAACTCATATCAATAAGATTCATGTTTGAAAATGCTACAAGAATCATATATAAAGAGTCGTACTCTTTCAATTATACATGTGCATTGTTTCAATTACACAGGAGCAATGTTTGATTGAAACAGTGCGCCTGTTTAAAAAAAACTGTTTAAAAGAAACAGTTTGTCTCACTACAAAATACAAAAAAACCAATAATTTCTAACGGAAAAATGGCATACCCCAATTTGTATCTTTTTCCGTAACTCCTATTATGAATCCATTGAAATCATCCTTCAAGAATGTGCCATCAGAAAAAATAAAGATGTACAGTAATTGAAGCCGATGATTGAAGCATGAAACAAAACAAATAGCCTAGAAAAATCTTCAGTGGTAAGTGTAACATGACTTCGTGGATCGACACTAATAAGTGCATGAGTATATGGCTCAACTTCAAAAATGACTTGGAAGAATCACCACCAAGCATCATCTACGCCTTCTTTAGGGTTTTTTGAGACTTCTTATTTGACTAATCCAAACCATAGATGGTTTGAAAGTAATGTCTGGCTTGGTTTGGATTGAAATTAGGATCGTGACACAAAATGTCCAAAAGAGAATTAGCCAACCATTCCGTGTTCATCTAATTTATTAACCCCTCCCCTCCCCGGAAAAAACAACTATCCACAAATGTAGAAATGTTCAGCTTCCTTATGAAAAATGACTTATTGTAAGAACACAATTAAGCCTTGACAAACCATTGACAACCACCATCTTTCTTAAAATAAATAGCATGAACTTTGTCGTTCTTATTCCTCTTAAAACTATATCGAGATCCAACTTTGCTTGCATAAAGTACAAGGGACTTCCTAAACTGCTTTGTCCCATCAGGAAAAACTTGGCCAACATTTTGAATCAAATTCGAGCAATAAGAAGAACGCATAGAATCTTTTTGGTTTTTTGTTTTCTCCTTTCATTTCTTTCAATTGAAAAATAGAAATCAGAAATAAACAATTTTGTTTTAACAGCAAGTGTAACAAAAACAAAATGCATGAAATAGAATCGTTATGATATGTTTGACAATACAACTCAAAATTGTGAAAAGTATAACCGATAACAGAAAGAAAACTAGTAACCAAAATAAAAAAACACTTTAGAAAATGAAGTATTTTTTTGTTGAGGGAAACTTGAATATTTTACTCCAAAGAATCAGGAAATAGAAATTGAAAATCTTTGTTTTTAGATTTTTTATTTTCTATTTTTATTTTAACCATTTGAAAAACTAAAAACATTATTATATTTCTACCTCATCAACCGTTGAAATGAAAATAAAAAATCACATACAGAATGAGAACCAAACAAGAATCACCAAAGAAGCGCTTAGTTTTGGTCAATATGTTGCAGGTCAATATAATTTACTACAATAAGCAATTTTTAAAGTTTCCCTTTGATAGGAGAACCTAAATTCAAATATTTCAATTTGCAATAGTTTATGTGATATAAACATGGATAAACTAAATGTTGAACTCAATGTTTGTGGCCCCAAAAAGATGTTCAAACATTAAGCTTTCACTACATCAAGTTGTTCTTAGTAGACAAATATTGAATTATTAGCAAAATCTAGATTCTATTGATACGTTGATTTGGTCCTAGCCACTTAATTGTTCTCATTTTCCTTGCATGTTTTAAGTTGTAGAGCGCGTTTAACTTGTATTTGGCTTTGTTCAGTCAATATTCACGTAATCGGTTGTATCTGTCATTGGATATTATGGATAACCAAGATCGATGCATGCATATGTTTGCAAACAACACTAGTCTGCATAATATTTCTCGTGACTTTCGATGTACGTTGTAACTTTGGTTAGTTAAGCCTGGGTGAACTACATATGGTAAGGGTATTTTAGTCATTAGATGACATGATATGGTCTGATACATACTTCTGATTGATTCAAACGGCTGCAAACTGCTTTGCAGCCTTAAACTTCCAAAACATGAGGTGAGAAATTTTGTCTTGATGCTTCGTTTACAAATAGGCTTGCTTTTCATCGTTTTTGTGCAATTTATTTCTCCATCATTGTATTTTTATAAAAATAAAAATATTATTTTTTATTAATTTAATATATATATTATCATATCACCCGAAAACGTTTACAATTCCATAATCTTTTAGTACCTGAATCAATGAACTTTAAGGCCCACATTTTATATTTTTCTGTCCAATTGTAGTACTATAGTAATCTCCTACTGCTAATTTGTTCAAGATTCGCACACGAATAATATTGATTACCCAAGATTTGTTGAATGTTAGTAGCAAACTTGGATGTAATTGGCTAGGTTACAATTATACGGAGTATATTACTTGAGTCACACATACTGCTTGATTCATAATTCATGTGGAGAAAGTTTAGTCTATGGTGCTGAGGGATTCATGTGTTTGATTAATGGAAAATTTCTCACATATCTAAATATGTGATTGAATCGGAGCATAGATTTATTTAAGCATACCATGTATATGTATAAGCTCAACTGATAGTGATCGGAGAGGTCAATTGATTACGAATTTGTATATGTATCAACAAAGCATTTGAGATCTATGATTGATTCATAGAGTAAATATCTCATAAAAAAAATCGCAAGGAAAATGATGTCCCATTTTCCTCTCTTAGAGCAATCATGTTAGATGTTGTCAACTGATTCTCTCATCTACGTTTAAAACACATTTTTATACTTCTTTCAATATCACTTTCTAATATCTATGCATGTCTGTATCAGATTATCTGTTCTATTACATAATGTTCCCTCAGTCCCATAAAAGTCGAAACAAATTGACTTGACACACATATTGATGTAAAGTTTAATACGCGTATACAACAACGATCAAACATAATTTTTTATAAATTTATCATGAAATATCAATTGTTATGTAACTTAAATATTTCAACCTAATATATATTGCGGAACGATTAGACATGATCTGATTTGAAAATGAGATTTATATTTGTGCGTATTGTATAGTGCAAAATACATATGTGTAGTTTTTGTGGGACGAAGATATTATTAAATTTTTTCCAAAAAAAACATAACCATATTCGTTACAAAAAAGCACAATACATTTATGAATTCAATATAATATAAGCTTATTTTAAAGTTTCTTTATCGTAATTGATACAAAGTTATAAACTTTTTATTTCGAATTCTCCATACAGGGGTCAATCTCCATATAGAGTTATAAAAACATAGTATCTCATCTTCCCGTAATTGAAACATTTTGTGTGATTCGGTTGTTGCTTTTGGTGTCTCCCACACCTTCCTGGCGTATTGCATAATTGTCGTCTGTTACGCGACCTCGTTTACGCCACTGACATTTGCCTCGATCTGAGATGTAAGATCCGTTTTCCTATTCAGATAATGAAGTTTCCCCGGTATTGTTCCTCTAGGATACCTGTCGCTCGGTATGAGTGAACATGAGTTGACTGTCACCACTACCGGTGTTCTCACGGAACCAAGCTCTCTCCTCACACGTCTTCAATTTCCCTATGGCCTCCTCACCGGCTCTACACATACCGGCTCTTGCTCTAATATTAAATATTGGTTAGGATCGAGCTGGTGGTGTATTGTGAGACTCAGATTTTTGATGGGACAAATGTTCCGATTTTCTGTTTTTCTTATTTTATTGATCTGAGCTTTGAGTTCTATCCCTTATACAATCTACTATTTAAAGATGAACGAAAACGTGCATCACCTAACAAGACATGTAAACGTGGACATGCTTTACAAACAATGCGGACGTAGAAAATGAACAGTGCGAACATATTTTAGTGTGGGCGTGATCTGATTCTCCATGTATTTTTTCTTCTCATGTCAAGATTAATGGCTCACATAGGTGAACTACATATGATAAGGGTATTTTAGTCATTAGATGACATGATATGGTCTGATACATACTTCTGACAGCCTTATAATTCCAAGACATGAGGTAAGAAAATTTGTCTTGATGCTTGGTTTACAAATACGCTTGCTTTTCATTCGTCGTTTTGTGTAATTTATTTCTCCATCAATTGAATTTTATAAGAATAAAATTATTTTTTTTTATTAATTTAATATTTATATATATAAGTTATCGTATCATATCAAACAGTTATAATTTGAACTATACGAATGGATTATGTAGCTTATAATTCCATAATTTTCATGTACTTGAATCAATGAACTTTTAGGCCCACATTTTATCTTTTTCTGTCCACTTGTAGTACTATATTAATCTCCTACGACAAATTTGTTCAAGATTCGCACACGAATAATATTGATTGCCCGTTTGTTGAATATTAGTAGCAAACTTGGATGCAATTGGCTAGGTTACAATTATACGGAGTATATTACTTGAGTCACACATACTGCTTGATTCTTAATTCATGTGGAGAAAGTTTAGTCTATGGTGCTGAGGGATTCATGCGTTTGATTAATGGTAAATTTCTCACATATCTAAAATAAGTGATTGAATCGGAGCATAGATTTATTTAAGCATACCATGTATAAGCGCAACTGATAGTGATCGGAGAGGTCAATTAATTACGAATTTGTATATGTATCAACAAAGCATTTGAGATCTATGAATGATTACTAGTTCATAGAGTAAATATCTCAAAAGAAAATCGCAAGGAAAATGATGCCCATTTTCCTCTCTTAGAGCACTCATGTTAGATGTCAACTGTTTCTCTCATTTACGTTTCAAACACATTTTTATACTTCTTTCAATATCTCTTTCTAATATCTATTCATGTAAGTATCAGATTATCTATTCCATTACATCCGTCCCACAAAAGTAGAAATAAACTACAAACTGATTTGACACTAAAATTTGATATGCGTATAAAACAACGATCGAACATAATTTTTTTATAAATTTATTTTGAAATATCAATGGTTGTGTAACTTAAGCAGTTCAACATAATACATATTACGTAACGATCAGACATGATTTGATATGAAAACGAGACTTATATTTATGCGTATAGAATAATACAAAATACATATATATTATAGTTTTCGTCGGACGAAGATGGTATTAAATTTTTTCCAAAAAAAACATAACTATATTCGTTACAAAAAAACACAATACATTTATGATTTCAATATAATATAAACTTATTTTAAAGTTTCTTTTATCGTAATTGATACAGAGTTATAAACTTTTCATTTCGAATTCTCCATACATAGTCATTCTTTCCCTATCTACTATGATTGCTTCTGGCAACAACATTACGTTAAAATCCACTCGGATCCCACCTAGTTGCATTCCTAGAGGGCCATTTGGTACTTTCCCTTTTAACCCAACCATTGTTGCAACTTGCTAGTACAAAGTCCAATATATAAAGTCTCTACTTCCCTTCAAACTTATTCACTCTTGCATTTATATCAAGAGGCAACGAAGAGAAACCGAAGAGAGTAAAAGCTCTGATATGGGACTCATAAATCCCTGGAAGAGACCAAGAGCTTCTATTCATCCTCAACCTCATCAACCCACTGCAGGACTCGATGATCATGCGTCTGCTAGCAGCTCGGTCGTCCTGACGGTATGGAGGAAATCGCTTCTGTATTGCTGCAGAGGCTTCACGGTTATTGATTCTAATGGCGATTTGGCGTATAGAGTTGATAACTATATAAACTGCCCGGGCGAGATCATTCTGATGGACAGCGAAGGCAAATCGCTTCATACAATCCGTCCTCACAAGGTGATATTCTGAGATATGAATTGTCACGCCTAACTGCATAATCCGTCTCGTCTTGCGTATCTCGTTGGGGTCATTGAGCGAGGTGATCGAGAGCGGCGTTATATAAAGTTCTGTTGTGCATAAGGTGTGTTGCTTAAATTTCATGGATTAGAGCATAGGTTCTACAGTACTACATAAGGGTAGATTAGCTGTTTCAATAAACAACATGAATCGGCGTTAGAGCCAATTAAAATTTTAGAGCCAACAATCCCATCTAAAATATAATACTTATTAAACGATCTGTATATGATCTGTGACATAACAGAAGTTTTCTGATTATTTTCACAAGATATGCATGTGAATTGTACTGTATAACTTAGAAACTTATTCGTCTCTAATTAATCCCGTGGACCGTTGATAGACCCTTCAAAATAGGCTCCTGTTCAATACTTTGAAATACGATTCGCTTGATAAATTTGTCTTCATTACTTGGAATTTTTTCCTAAAATGATACGACTACAAATGATTCTTTTCAATCTGAACCACACATGTTGAAACATGGGGGACTATCTAGAATCCAACTAATTTTTCAACCCTTGTAATTTGCTGTTGGTGAATTTAGAACAATTACGTGGGACCAAGGCTGGTTAATTAACGGAGTTATTGATGAAAAGTGAAGATGTTTTTTTTTTTTTAAATATTGTTAACATTCTTCTATATTAAATCCGTTATATTTTTCCTGCTTTAGAGTTGTTGCTGATGTAGTAGTCATACTTGGTTCAGAAGCTGGGATTACTCGAAGGGTGGCGAGTTTACGATGAAGAAGAAGCATTCGACTCGAGATCATCATCAAAGAAGAAGCAGACACCTTTTTGGATTGTGAAGAAGCAAGCGTCTAGCATCTTCAACACCAAATCCACCACACTTGCTCATGTCTTTGATGTTACTTCCACAGATCATAAAACACCCGCTTACACGATCGAAGGCTCTTACATTAAGCGTTCATGTAAAGTACTCGACATATCGGGCAATGTTGTAGCCGAGATCAGGATGAAGGGTAACAAAAATCTATCGGCTTCATTCGGTTTAGATGTTTTTCAGCTGGTGGTTCAGTCGAGAATTGATCTCACTCGGGCCATGACGTTTGTAGTATTGTTGGATCAAATTTTTATTTAGCATCACTATGAGCATTGGATATCTTAACTTGATTTTTAAGCTAACAAAGTAACGCATTGATCAATTTCAAAAGCAGATTTGTAATTCACCAAGCTCTAGATATATAAAATTACAATTTTAGGTCATGAAGATTGCGTAAATCTTATCTGGTTCAGACCCTTTATTGGGGTCGTCGTTGATATGTTGTGCTTCAGTATCGAGGAACCTGCATAAAATTGCATGGGTCAATAAAGCATTCCGCATTAGTCAAACAAGTCCTCCTGCAGTACTTTCTGCAACCATCTATTGCAGTCGAATTTTTGTGAAAAAAAAAAAAATTCAAAGTATTTTTCTTTAATCAATAGAATATTTTGTAAATTTGAAGAATCATTTAAATCATTTTTCGTTGACGGGCTCATCATCACAAAATAACTCCTCACTCAATAGATTTTGATCCACATAGTTGGTTGAACGGCTTATCATGTGGGGTGAGGATCATCCCTATCCTATTAAAAATATTTATTGTTTTCCTTTCAAAAAAATTTACTGATTGTGTTTGTCGGAGAAAAATTAATATAAAGAAAAGAGTTCATTGTTCTTCGGATTAATGATGTAAACTAGGTCCTTTTTTGCAAATTTCTTTTGTTCCTGGTGTCAAGGAAGAAGCAGTACTACATGGACATTGAAGGCCAGATCGGCCCAAATGAAGCAAACTAGCATATTGGGCTTCGGCCCATTTGTAACGAACGAGCATATTCGGCCTCAGCCCATTCATAGGGAACGAGAATATTGGGCCTGAACTTGATTAGCTGTGTATAAATACCATGGGCCTGGCAGCACGGCCTATGTTTACACAAACTGCATGTTGCCCACATTTCGTAGCCTTACTTGCAACTTGGGTCAGAATAGAAGGATGGCAGCACGGCCTAGGTTTATTCTTATAAAAATATATTATCTAATTTTGATTTTAAATTCTTATTTCAACCATATAAATGTTTCGTTTGTTCATTTGTGATAATAATTTAAATTAAAAAGAATATCATAAACAATTTATATTTGTACTTTACATTTTGTATTTTTATTTATTCACACGTTTGAAACATATTGGATATTAGGAAAAATGAAATGTGGATATATATTAAACATATAACAAGGTATTTAATGTATAACCAATCAAATTTTGATATCAAAAATATGAATATAGCTTTATATAATTAGTTAAATAAGTTCGATCAGAAGCCAGACATGTATTTTTGTAAGATGTTCATGACTAAAATATAAACATATATATCTATAAGCATTTTTTTCTCTTACTCCATCCCTGACAAATAAATGAAACACTTTGGTTATACGCGTTTGCTGATAAAAAATTTTGATTTGTGTCGTGGGCTAATCAAACATATTATGTTTGAAAAAGTTACGTACGTATTTCAATCCAGGACCATTGACACAAATGTTAAGATTAAGCGTCTCCAAAGATGATCACGAACATGAACAATCAAGCACAAAAAAAAAAATCAAAAAACAACAAACGCAGAAAGGATACAAAGATTTACATGGGACAAAAACCCTCAAGAAAGAAAGAAAAAAGCATAGAAAAAAATCGCTAATCAAAATCCGATTTCAATTATCGTCTCTATCCGAACCCACTCGATCTCGCTCGTTTTTTGCTCGTCAAACCCTAAAGGAATTCCTGTGCTTTGATCTCTCTCGTTTGTCAAGAAACCTAATACAAGGATGAATATATAGGCCCTCAATTAAAATAGAAAAACTTAATATCGAAGATGAGCTCGCACAGTCCACACAGTACCAGGTCGCGCTTAGCACCCTGCACAGCCACCCAGCCTGTGCTCAAAAACGTGCAAAAGGGCACACTGCACAACCGTGCCAGGGTTGCACGGGGTCATGCCTGGTTACTAGACAATCCCAATCTCCAAAAATGAAACTTGTGCACGCCAAAATCTTTGACAACAAATCCAACGATAAATTTGTTACGTCATTAAAACGAAAAAAATAAAAAAAAATTTCTTTAAATATGTGTCGAAAACTGAAAATAATTAAATATTATATTTATTTTGAAATGGAGAAAATACCATTTGAACTTCGAGTGTTGATGGACGCACGATGGGGGTAAAATCCTCCTTAAAGTTGTTCTATCCATCAACGAGGTTCACATTTGAGATGTGAATAAATAATGAAATCGCAGACGCACAATGGATACCTAGGCACCCAGAGACGAGGAAGGGCGTAGTAAGCGACGATATACTTCGGGGAGTAGAAGCATAGATTCAGAGATTCTCGAATAGGTCAATCTTTCGAATTGCTGCTGAATCCATGGGTAGGCAAGAGATAACATGGCGAACTGAAGCATCTTAGTAGTCAGAGGAAAAGAAAGCAAAAGCGATTCCCCTAGTAGCGACCAATGAAATGAGAGCAACCTAAAACGTGAAAACGGGGTTGTGAGAGAGAAAATAAAAGACAAGGGTTGTGCTGCTAGGCGAAACGGCAGAAAGATGGTGATCCTAGATGGTGATCGTCTAGTAGCCGAAAGCATCAGTAATTTACGCTCTAAACCGAGTAGCATGGGGCATGTGGAATCCCGTGTGACACTGACGACCACAACCCTTCAAATGGGGATCCAACTGGGGCATTTCAAAGAATCAAGCTCCAATCACTTGTACCAACATCTCTTGGCTATAAACGCTCCTTTTTCAAGCCGGGGGTAAATGGATCCATTGCTATATTCCATCATTCAGTTACAATATAGACAATAGTTTAAGGTGACACATGAATTTATGTGTAGAATTTTGGTAGAGATTTTTAACTAAAAGTATGGTTTATTATATCAATTGTATGAGAAAATAATGGAATGTATTGTAACATATAATTATTTTTTTGATATTTTTCAAGTAAAAATATTATTAAATATACTATGTTATTTATATTTTAAAACGGTCAAAATACATAAGTGTTGTTTATATTTTGAGACCGATTGAGTAGATGAATACAATACAAATCGTATTTGGATCACAACAATCGTTTATATAGCCCTTGACTCCTGATCTATGCCACACAAGACTCATGCGCTACATAGTACATACCTGAAGCTGGATCTTTAAATTTCACAATTACAATATAAGTCAACCCAACGTCAAGGAGTTTAAAGAGAATCTCATGATTTGGGTAGATTTCGGGCGATAATTAAAGGCCACTTCTTACATGCATTCCTATCCAATATTTCTCGGGACCCCTTTCGACTTTCGTTTACCCACTTTGCAAAACTATCACGAACAGCCTGTCAATGCTGAAAATAACGAAAGCGAAACATCATAAGGAGATCTTCTACCTCATACATAAAGCAATGAACTAATGATCGAGCTCATACCATTCACTCTCACTTTCTTCTTCTTCTTCTTCTTCTTCTTCTTCTTGTTTTTTGTTTGTTTGTGTGTGTAGTATATTACCGCGTATACAAATTGGTCCATATTGTAATGATCCTGCCCAAAACTTATTATCCGGCCCACCATTATCCCACCACACAAAAATTTCGGATCCTGCAGATCTCTGAAATGGGCCAAGGCTGATGTTTACCCAACCAACGGCCCAAGCCGAATGGTGCAAAATCTAAAGCATAGATATGGTTTGGACCACACAATACTGTACTTGACATTTTCAAGGTGTAACACTCCACTTTTGTTGGACTTTTTCATTAATTGAACCGATGAAGCTTTAATTGCAATATGATTCAGGGAGTTCGTCTTTGCAATAAGGTATTATATGTGATGTCAAAAAACATATGATGTGGTATGAATTACATGGTGCAACTAACTCTACGAGAATTTAGTCGACCGGAAAGATTGTTAGGTCAGATCGAGTGTATCTGCTGTTAGTAGATTGTTAAAAAAAACTCGACCTTCATCGAACATATAGCTTTGGTCATGTCATACTTGGTGAAACACACAGTACTTAGAAATTTCACTCAAAAGTTGAGAAACAAAGCGTTCTAATCTTCAATGCATGATGCCGTGATCTTCTCTTCCATATCGACTCTCACAATCATGTGCTACAAAATGCCTTCATCCCGCTTCTAACCTAACTATATCTTAGCTTCTCGACCGTCTTTTCCTTTTCTGGCTAGAGCTCCACGTACACTGTCATTATCTCTATATATATTTCTTGTTTCGTAACGTCTCTTACATTGTATACCGCATATCTCCAAGACAAGCTCTTAATTCGCTGTTCCATGATTCTTTTTTATTCTTGAAATTAATCACACGAGGGTCAATTGGATCGAAAGGAATTAAGATATGATTAAATAAAGATTCACAATATAATTAGTATCTTGACTAGCGTATGAATATTGGATCATTACTCATCAAGTCGATAATTATTATTTTTGACAATTAATTGACAAAGCCCAATTTGTCTTTACAAATGATCACCCATGGGTAGTACATAAAAACATACAAAACCAACATCACTCATCAAGTCGATATTTTTTAATTGTGAATTGTGAATTTATATCACTATTTTCGTATATTGTTTTGGAAACTGCACGCACAATATCATTGTTATTATCTTAAGGAGGATAGACGGCGAGGGAAAGCCAAAGATCCTAATGTCCTAATATTGTAGGCACACTTTTCCCTTTATATGAACTTTAGTCTTTTTTTTTTTAAAGACTTATCCCATATATATACGTGGTACTATAACTAGATGTCTAGCTAGATCATCTAGTGTATGTTCGTAGATCGTATAGTCTAGGATGAAATGATAAAAGAAACATAAGAAATGAACGAAAATGAGACATATCCTAAAGCCGATCTAATTTCACGGCCCGGCCTAATCATGGTCTTTAGCTACTAGCCTATGTTTATTTCTTCATCTATAGTCGCGATTTGTGGTGCATGTGTGATTGTTTAGAAGTGAATGGACGGAACATAAACTAGAACCATGAGGGTAAAATAGATGCTACGGTTGCCAAGGTAGATTTAGTTAATACCTTTACTTTTTTAGAAACTTTTCTCTAACGAAGCATATGTATGTGGTTTGCATTTGGTGTACCCATCAAATGTGATGCAGGTAGTGCGCAAGGTGTTAGGGATATATGATGAGTTGAATCATTGTCAACATCGATTATGAAGAAAACATAAAATAAAATATCACGAATCGTTTTTCATACTTATAATTACTCTCGCAGACCAACACGCTTAACTAAAGAGTTCTAAAATGATGAGATATCTCATTCGCACACCCTGATAATTTCTCAGAAAGTCATCCATTCCAGCACTACTTCACCACAAACACACTTAACTTCGAAATTCTAAAACGATGATGAGTTATCGAAAATAAAGATGCACGTTATTGATATAGATAAATATTATCAAACTGTTTAATCTTTTTCTTAGAATATTACAACAAATTAATTAGATCAATACAGGAAAATGTTAATTGAAAAGAAAATAAATTGTTAAATCTTATGAATTTTGATGATTATAAACAGATGTATATTAATAATGTTTTTAAGTTTTCATGTGTGTCTATATGCACATTTAGGTTTGAAGATTGAAGGGGTTCATAAATTCATCTTGGATCAAACAAAGATGGACTTGAAGATCATTTGATCCATCTTCAAAGTCTTGGTCAAACCTTGATGGACAGTTTGAAATTCTTGGTTCGAGTGAAAAGATTCATGGATCAAAATATGTAACTGAAGGAAAGTACAAGATCTACTAGATATTGAATGAAGATCTAGTATAGTTTTAGATGTTGTAAAAAGACACTAAGGCCCGACTCTTATTCTTATAATCTGAAACACTGAGCCCTTAAAAGATCTATCTATTGAGTTATCAATAAAAATGTTTCTGAAAGAACGACTCTTGTGTCCTAATAGACCGGTTCTTTATTGATAACTCACTGAGATTTTAAATTCTTTTTTTTTCTTTTCTTTTTTCCCAACAGATAAACCGATTTTCATTAAGTTTGAAACGCAAATACATCATCCATATTACATCCAAAGCTCAAACGAGCTAATAACATCTACTAACAAAAAACATTACAATTGTCAGACATGACTACACGAATTCCATATGAGCTCAGCGAGTACTCCAAGCCCCCTTGTTTTATACTGATAAGTACGCAGACAAAATTCCTGCCATAGGAAATATACCAGTCCAGCATGAATTCTCCTCCGTAACTTAGCTACTGCTGTTTTACCTATTGAAAACATCAAATAACATATGCATCAATCATTTCAAGGATGACGGCTGCCAGCTGGTGGCAGGGCTTGGAGGTGGGGGGTTGGCCGCGTCTCCCTCATTGCCTTTTATTCTATCTCTGTTCTAGACTTATATGCGCAGTTTGGATATGAAAATTAATGTGAATAAAGGTCGATATTTATAAACAATTATTAAGATTTTTAACGAAAATGATTAAGATATTAACAGGATTTATACGTCATCCAAATCATCTCAAAATTATCCCAAAATATCTTAAGTACGTAAATATTTATCCATCAAAATTAAAAAAAAATCTCCAGGAAATTACATCTCTCCCTCCTTTCAAGAAGTTTCATTCTCGAAACTTGATTAATGTAAGATCATGAACTTACTTGGGAATAAATAAGGGTATTTTTTTCTCATATTTTTTTCCAATTCTCAGGTTGCTTCTCGTGTGGTATGATTAGCCCATCGTATCTTGACCTTCATTTGAGCATTTCTATCATGTGGTCTACTATCTTCTCAGTTCTTTGGTATAGATAATATTATCAAACCATTTAATCGGATCCTTACAGATCAGTACGCAGACAATATTCCTGCCATAGGAAATATACCAGTCCAGCATGAATTCTCCTCCTTAACTTAGCTACTGCTGTTTTACCTATCGAAAACATCAAATAACATATGCATCAATCATTTCAAGGACGAGGCATTAACACAGCTCCAGCTTCTCCTCAATATATCTCAATATTTCAGCTACATAATCACACACAAAGAAGATGTGATCTCTATTCTTAGGTGCCATTCCACAAAGGGTGCATCATCATCATCATTAATAATCCCCCTTCTACATATCCATGTCTTATTACGAACCCTGTCCCTTGCCACTAACAACACCATAAACCCATGTCGAGGGAATATATAAGCTTGGCAAACAAGCTTCCACCATATAACATTATAATCGGGAGACACTAGCAACTTATATACACACCCTAACTTTAAGTTGAAAGCAACCAGGTTCCAGCAAAGGAAAAATCAAGACCTTGACTTTCAGCAAATTTTTCCAAACCCAAGAATCATTAGGACGAGGTACAACATTCTCCAAATCCTGATGTGATAAGTAAAATCCACTCGCCCATCTTATCCATAACCTATCCTTTTTACATTGAACAACCATATGTGTTTAAACAAGAGAGCCCTATTCTTGGTTTGCAAATGGAATAAACCTAGCCCTCTACCTCTTTTGGAGGTACAAACGTCCTCTTATGCCACCAAAGTGGCGGATGATCTTGGGGCTGCTAACTTCGAGAGTATGGTAGGGAATAGGAATGATGATGAGAACTATTCGTCGTCTGCTTTCAGGGAGTTCTTTGATATGTTGAATTTAGCAAGGGAGTCGTTGCATCCTAATTGCAAACTCTCTCAGTTGGAGACCGTGTCTAGATTGTTGAATATCAAATATGAGTATAACATATCACACAGGGTGACAATGTCATTGTTGCTCTATTGAAGGATATCTGCCCAAAAGATAACGTGATGACGAACACATTTTATTCGACTAACTACCTTATGAGGAGCATTCGGCTAAGATAACGTGTATCGAAGGGGAAGAAACAGAGAAGGAAAGAGAGTTTGATGATGACTATGATGAATCATCCAAATCGAAAGAAGATGATGACGATGATCAGAACTTCTGCATTTGTATGGTTTTGTAACCTAGGTCATGTTATATTACTTTTTCTGCGAGTCATAAGAATTTTTTTTTCATTTTTTCTTATTAGATACTATATAATATCTTATTTTTTTCTTGCAGATGTCAACACGAAACCTTCTCAAGGGATCGGGTTTGACTAGTGGTGATAGAGGTGGTAGACTTGGTAGAGGCCATGGCCGACGTCGAGGTAAATCGTGCATTTATAAAATTTTACAAGTTTTTTTATTATATATATTTATATCATATATTAGTCTTTTCTTTAGGTATTTAAAATTTTTAATTAATATATAAAAATTATATTAAATGAATTATATATAAATTTCAAAAAAATATAGGTAAGAAAGACAATGTATCACGAGTTTGATTCCACGATATAGGCATGACTTTACTGCGTGACGAGGATCATTACCTCTAGGAGGATTATCCTATACCAGATCTCCCGTTTGCTCCTCCTCGTTCCTTAACTTAACCAACTCCTGTCCTTCTATTTCACTAGCTCCTCGTCCTTGTACATCACCAATTCCCCGTCGATCCTTATCATCAGCTGCTGGACAATTTGGCTCTCTACATCTTTTATCATCATCCTCATCTGCTCAAGGAGTTGAGGAGATTGAGTATGTTGGGGGTGGACGACTACGATATGTCTTAGATCTTGATGGCCTATGATTTTGTCGAAAATTCACTCCAGGAATAAGTTTTAGCGATCGCTTTCGTCGCTAACTTAGCAACTCATTAGGTCGCTAATAAGCTTTGCAGCTGTTTTCTCTTCATTCATAGAATTAGCGACCGACATACCAATAGTCGCTAAATTGCGATTGAAATAGTCGCTAATGTAATTAGCGATCAGTATTTTCACGATCATTTTTTATGATCAAAATTCGATCGCAATCATTGTTTAGCGACCGAAATCGCTCTTTAGCGATCGAAAAATTTGGTTGCAAAAGCCTGTTTATTGTAGTGATAAAGCGACCTCAGATCCACAATATTGATCAAACCACATCCATTTACCCATAGCTCGATCCAACTTAATACGCATCTAAGTGTCTTGCCCTTGATTATTACTCCAAGTGTGAAAGAAACTAGTTCTTGAAAGGTCTTCCAATCCCAGCTCTGCTAAACAGTTTTTAAGATCAGAACATGGTTCAATATTAACCCTAGAAAAACCAATTTTCTTCTCAAAGGCAATAATAAGCCATGGATCAGCATATCTTCTCCTAAACTTCAATAAATTATCCCACAGATGCACCCTTTAAGCCCTAGTATTCCAACCATAGACAATACGAACCATAGCCATAAACGACTTATGGCTTATTATTCATTAAACGACTGATTCTTACTACCCAAAATCCAATGGAGTTATTGTACATCAAAATCATACTCTTAAAAAGATGATGAATGCGACATTGATAATTTTTGGGTTGCCTTAGATTTTGTGGGGGAAACCTATATTTACAACAACTTATATATTAAACAAAACACCCTGCTAAAAGATTAGTGAAACTCCCCATGAGTTATGGAAAGCTCACAAATCTTTCTACAAATATTTAAAAGTGTGGCTTGCTTGGAAAAAATTGAGATACCTTATCCAAAACAAGAAGGCGGGCGAAGAAGTCGAGATGCTTTGTGGCTTTCTGGAGGATATTCCATGTTGGACAAAGCCAGTATCCACTATCATGTATGATAGTTCTTTTGCCATAAGATGGACACAGAACAAGATGTACATTGGAAAGTCTCGACATATATATTGCAGGCATAAATCCATAAGACAGTTAATCTCTAGTAGAGTGATTTCTATTGACTTTGTGAGGTCATGTGAAAGTGTTACGAACCTGCTGGCAAAAGGTTTGCCTAGAGAACTGCTATCAACATTGTCAAGAGGAATGAGACTAAAATCCTTGGAAAAGTACTCATCATAGTGATAACTCAACCAGTCATGCTGGTTCAATGAGAAAACTAAAACAATGAAGATTCGTTGTTACACTTGGGAGTTATCTCCTACCCATTCACCCATTCCAAGACAAGAAAAGTGCAACTTACAAAAACGGGGTATAAGTTAAGCTATTATTTTATGATTCCCGTAGAGTATATGCAGGGTACTAGTAAACGGGTCAAATCACCTATGGAAGTATAAGAGGTGTGACAGCCTCTAGAGAAAGTCAAACACTCATGAATCAAAGATCGATCCAGGGACAAAATTGACAGAAGAATGAGTACCTAAACGAGTAATAAAGATTCTATATGTGTATAATTATTTTGATTTACAAGAAAGATTGGATAGTTCAAGACATCGCATTCACTAACTAACCGAGTAAACCTGATTATATTTCGCTAAGGAAGATTCAAAGCCAAAACCTATCTCTTCTGATGGGGTTTCCTACTGTTTGAATTCTTATAGTGTTTGTATGTATTAATTTTGACTTACTTTTGATCTTCGTATTGGAATAATGTTGGACACGTTGGAAATTACGTTTCAAGTAGATGACCGTAGTACATATAAGTTCTCAGAGATGATTTTGAATGAATGAGAATTAAATGCCCAAAGTAGCTCATATGATGAAAGAAATCAAGTAGTGTAAGATAGCTAATCCATATTGGTATTTTGCCATGGGAAGAAAGACTTCATAAGTACATTGGTGAGAAATAGGTTTGGGTCCCAAGGGGTACCCAATATTGTGCAAGGGAGAGTGCATAGGTGTGGTCCTAAACACACACATGTGACGACCTAGCTTGGTTCGGCTCGATTCGGTCGGTCGTGCGCGTAAGTTTACTTATAAAATAATCTTTTTATTAGAATTTTATTTTATAATTTTGGTCGTTGTGTTAGGAGTTTCTAACTATTGATGATTAAATTCAGTTAGTAACGTCTCCCTTCGCTGGTCTATTAGTAGCCTATCACGTGGACGTATACCTTCCCAGATTTTACCTATAAATATAGTACGCTGGGTTTGTCTCAGGCACTAAATTCTCTCATTCTTTCCTTCAACTTTCCTCTCCAGAATACAATACTATCAGATACAATGTCGGTGTGTCATTGGTCTCGTCGTGTCAGGAGGGTACGACTCACTGGTTAGTATGTCAGTGACGGTCGTCACAAAACCGTTAGCACCAATGCGACGATAACGTCTTAAAGACAATGAGTGAAATCTTTGCCTCGACTACCAAATTTGCGTATTGATTTTGTTTTACATTTCTGTATTACCCTACTAATAGGGATAACCTTGAAAGTTTTAATTTGTTAAAAAGATCCTAAAATATAGGGAAACGTGGTGAAATATTTTTTTTTTTACCGATTCTCTTCTAATTTTCATGTTCTTCCAGACTTTCAGTACTCTCTTGATCTTTTTTGATCAAATGTAAATTATTCGAGAAAGATCATATATGTTTTGGTATATCATGTGATCACATAGAGTTTAAGGAGATTAAGGAATTGTTCATTTTTTACAGAAAGTTTTCAACTTCGATTTCTCTCATTCAAGAAGGTTTAAATTCTAGTTTAAGTATGATGATAATTGGTTTCAAACTGTTATGCATTAAGAAATAGTTTCTATTACAACTTCATTTTAAGTATATCACTTTATTAAAAATTGAAAAAATAAATAAATACTCGATTAATCCCACTAGAGTATTTCTTGTGACTTTAACTTAACGAAAATGAAATGAAATTGCAGAATTGTGAAATTCGGATCCTCCATTGTAAAAACGTTATAATAGGAGGGGAAATTTGAGAATGGAAAATAACTCGTGAAACACAAGACAAAAAAAAAGAGAATGAATGTAACTTTCAACACAAGATTATCAAGTTAAAGGGTCATGAATTGCAAGTGAACGGTGCTAGTATAATAATAAACATTTAATAAAACTTTGATTAAGGATTACTATTTTTAATAGGATCATTCAACTAATTAATCACTATTTATTCTATGATCAAGTATGATATAAGACCTCTCAAGTTAATTCCCTCCCTGCTGGATTCGAACACCTTTTAACTTTCGAAATATAATTATCAAATCGGATCATCTCCAAATTGCATTAATTATCATCATTGTTTTCAGAAAACTGGTGCCAGATATTTAGATAGGGATTTTTTTGGTCCACATTCTTCGTACTATACTGTGTAGAAGTTCGCCCACCCGAAAAGAAAAAGGAAAAGTGAAAGTGATTTATAGAAACTGCTGTACTTGTGTTTTTTCAATTTTAAAATAAATAAATGAATACACCTTTTCTTTCTTATAGTTATAGCAAACGTGCACCAAAATGACTAAAATTTCCCACCAAATCTATAAGGTGTGACCACAAATAGATTACAAAACAGAGAAGTTCAAAGTTCAAACACGAGGCACTCTTCATTGCCGTATAAGAGCATCCTAAAGTTAAATTAAAGAATGTATAGTATATCTCTTACATAGATAAAATACATAAATTTCTTATAAACGAAAATATATATGTTACACCTGTTACATTTTTAATAACGGTTACAGACAATTATATGTGTCAACTGATTCAGTATCAAATTCTTATGTGCGAAGAGTTGACAAATGTATTAAAATAATTGCAATGACTGTACTTGTTTTTCTAATATACAAAACAATGTATACATGTATCCATTGGCAAAGTTACACATGAATGTAACCATACCCATTTCATGTAAACAACGTATCCAATTCATTTTCGACCGTTAAGACCTAATTGTTGAGTTTGATTAGTCAGGTTTGTCCATTCTTTTGATACATCTTTGTCATTATATCCTTGAAATGCTTGAAAGAAAGATCACGAAACTTAATCAACAATGAGCAGTCGATTGTCGCATTATCGAACAATAACATGTCATTGGATAGATATCGTCGATGAGCATCATGCCTCGGAAAAATCTGCCTCAGTTGGTCGTCACTATTGCTTAATTAGCTTGCTTTGAAAGAGAAAGACCGTGGGGGAATTGATGATGAAGGACTTAACATGAAAATTTGGGAAGCCTTGGGGTTCGAGGACATTATTCATCATTAAATTCAGGTCGATGAAAAGAAAAGAAAACTAAAGAGAAAATGAAAACTTAAATGTAGAAACTTGCGTGAAAACTGAAATTATCTTATGTTATTAGGCATCACCTACAGTTTCTGTAAATTGCCTTAAATTAATAATGAGAGAATGTTGTGACCATGACAAGTTGTTGATGCACATGAGCTTGACTTGGTAGTGTGGAGATTTGCTATAAAAAAAAATATAATTATATAAAAATTTCAGATGTTAAATCATTTGGATGTCAAATTTTATGACACATCATGATATGATTAGGTATTTTTGGTCTTTACAAAAATTTTAAAGGATAATTGACTTTAGTTTTATCAAAATTATAAACAATTTATCTAGTATCAAAAAAATCTTTAACCAATAATTTTTCTGAATTTAGATTTCGAATCTAACGGTTTAGATAAGAATTTTAAAATATCAAATTCTATGATTCTTTTATATAAAATAGATACAATTATATTCAATTTTATTAATATATTTTTTAATATTATTTTTAACATAATTTTTGTATTGTGCAACGCAAAGTGTAGTTTTGTCGAGTAGTTAAGAAACAAAGAATTTGATCTAACATGTTTGAGTTTTGAAAAATACTATTTGAAAAATTTTATTTCAAAGTACCACCTAAGACCCTAAATTCTCGTAAGGTATCACTATAACCATGTAGTAAGCCTAGACACAAAGCAATACGTCCTAATAATATGTCTAATATGCATATTAGTATGCCTAAGCAATTAATACGTCCATTGAAATCTGATCGGAATAACTAGTACGTTCTTCCAAATGCAATCGAGGAAGCTAGTACATTTGTCGAAATTCTATCTAAACAACTACTATATCCGTGAAGTAAATAGAGCGTCCATCAGAATCTAATAAAAAAAATCTAGTCCATCCGTCGGAATTCGATCGGAATTTTTCAATGTCACAGCTGATGACTCAATACCCATGAAAATAGACACCTCGACACTCCCAATAAAATGAAATCTATTGAAACTAAATCAAATCTCATTCAGAAATGGATAACCCATTTCACAATAAGCACCACTGCCATCACTACAACCCGAACTCCACACACAACTTCTATCCTCCTCGTCTCTTTTTTCTTGTCCCATTCGACTCATGATGAGGCTTCGATCCTCTCAAACCATGGCCAAACCCTCGAAGTTGTCATAAGGTCTTAGAAGAAAGGTGAGACCACCTTATCATTCGTTCCATGCTAGCTCTATTGGAATATAGACTCTTGTGATATTATATTTTTTATAAACAACATGGAGGTGAATATAACAATGTATACGTTTGAGCCTATAAAAAGACATGGACAAAAGTCTTATAAGAAAGGCGGACCATTTGCTCGCACTGATCTTAAAGGAGAAATCAATGCACTCACCTTATGATGATTCAAGATCATCTTCCTTATAGGCAATACATAGAATCCTTCGATTGTATAGAAAGTTTTGATTTCACACTTTTACTATTAATCGTGATTATCTCCTGAGATGGTTTTCACTTAAAAATCTGTGTCTTTTTTATTTGTTTTATTTGATTCCGCTCATTGGTCATAACAAACTGCTGTCACTATTTGGTAGCGTTCAATTCTTGTTTCCTACATCGGATTAGTCCACGTAGGCTTAGGAAAAACTTTATTAAGTTTAGGTTTTAATTAGGTCCATTTGGTTTTACTATCTTGTTTTGTTTACCGCGGACTAAAAAGAAAAAAGGTACCAATGAAATTTGCTGAAGAAAATTTTTATGGCATTATGGGCTTTAGAGAGTCAAGGTCGTTGCCTTATTAATCCAAGAAAGAATCGAAGAGATTCTGAAAGGGGTTGATAAGTTGTCACTAGAAATAAAAACGAAAGACAAGACAAAGATAGATAGGAAGATACGCACAACTTTACAGCTATGCTTGTCCGATGATGTTCTTCAGAATTTTCTGGAGAAGAAAACTACTAAGACTCTTTGGAATAAGCGGTCCAGCTTACATATGAGTAAATCCGTTTCTCCCCATTTGTATATGAGGCAATATCTCCATTTATTTAAATGACAGAGTGGATTACCTTATTAGAAAATTATTTGATCGAGTTCCAAACTATTGTTGTAGGTTTGAAAAATATTGGAGTCACCGTCGATAACGAAGAAGCAACAGTGTTTTTGTTGTGCTCTCTTCCGAGTAGTTTTGAGTCTTTTGTGACTAGTATGATCCATGGTAGAGACTCCTTATAGCTAGAAGATATCAAGACGTCTTTTTCAAGTAGTTAGTTGAGACACCAGCTCTCGGAGTCATCCAAGCGCCCTCGAGCTCTAATGATAGGCTATTCATCAAAGGGAGACAGGATAAAAAATAGCAGGATATATTTAGAAGAAGAGTAACAGCTCTTCGAAGTTAGACTCATGCCACTACTTTCCTCAGAAGGGACATTGGAGGAAAAAATGTCCTAAGCTTAAGAATAAGGAGAACAAAAAACTAAAATAAAATCCAAAACCGTAATAGTTGGCATTGTTGAGACGCAGATCGTGTCGACTATCTTACATCTATCGTAGAGTTTAGTGTTGCCTCCACTTCAGAGTGGATGATAGATTTTGGTTATACGTTTCACATTTGTCTGCATCAAGAGTGGTTCTTCACATTTATTGAGTCTGTTGTTGCCCTAGTTCTTACAGACAATAATATTGCCCGAAAGATCCTTGACGTGGGAGATGTTCATATTCGGATATGGGACCGTGTTATGCGGGCATTGAAAGATGTTCAATTTGCTCCAACGGTAAGGCAAAACCATATTTTTTTGGGTTCTCTTGATCATTAAGGATGTTCTTTTCATTCTTAGGATGATGACATAAAGGTCAAGGAAAACCATATGGTGAAGATGAAGACAAGACTTTGTCCTGGTTTGTACCACCTGATCGATTCTACGTAGGATGGAGGTACAACTGTTTACAAGCTCATTGACGGTTTGTGATGAAGAGGCTAGTTCGGAAATAAAGTTGTGCCATATACGGCTTGGACATATGGCTAATGGAGGATGAATGTTTTGAGTTCGACTGGATTGCTTGAAGGTTTGAAGAAGCAAAAGATCAGGTTCTGCGAGGAATATGTTGTTGACAGGTAAAAGAGAGTGTTATTTAGTGATGCGTTGCACAGAACAAAAAGGACACTAGATTACATTCACTCCACATACTTCATTGGAAGGTAATTTTTTTTTTTACCTTTATCATTGATTATTCCCGTTATGTCTTGTTATATTTTTTGAAAAAGAAATCAGAGGTATCTGAGACCATCAAGGAATTGGTGAAGTTGATTGAGATGTAAACCAACAGGTAGATTAAGAGACTTCATACCAATAACGACATGGAATTCGTAAACAAGAAATTTCTTAAACTCTATAAGGACAAAGGCATTGTGAGGGATGACACTGTCACTTCTATATCTCAACAGAATGGGCTAGCAGAGCATGTGAACCAGACACTCACGGAGCGTGCTTGGTGCATGTTAATTGGGGTAGGGCTAAAGGAGAGGTTTTTGACTGAACCTGTTATGACTGCCTGTTATCTGGGAAACAGATCACCCTCCAAAGTATTATCTATAAAGACACCTAATGAGTCTTGTTCTGATAAGCGCCCTGATTATTCCAACCTTCATATTTTCGATTGTCCTACATACTATCATGTCAAGGAAGGAAAGTTGTGACCTAGGGCTAAAAAGGTCATATTTCTTGGATATCTATCAGGTGTGAAGGGTTACAGAATGTACTCTACTGATCCATCATCACTTGAGATTGTCGTCAAAAAAAGATGTCATATTTGACAAGGGATCGATGTTAGCCAAGATAAGCAACAAGGAAGCATTCAACATCAGGTGGAGTGGACACGAGCAGTCGAGAGATCGACTTTTGAGGTGGAGCATTAGGATGAGGAATCCTCAGATTCCATAATCCCAACTGAGGTTTTACATCCAGCTCAGCAAGAAGTAGAAGAGACAGGAGTGGAGCCACATGTACAAGATCTAATCTAGGTAGGACCCACTATACAACAATACCAACTTTGTCATGATTGAGAAAGAAGAGAGATCAGACCCCCAATTTGATACGGTTTTTCAGATTTTATTACATATACACATATGATTAGCTAGGCAGTTGAGAATGAACCTTGTCATTTAGGGAAGCTATCGCTACTTTGCAATGTGCCTAGTGGAGTACAACTATAGAAGAGGAATTAAAGTGTAACGTACTAACTTCTTTGACGTTTTTATAGAAAACCATGTGGCATTATTGTTGCTAGGCCGAATATTTGAGATAGACAAAAGGTAAGTTCACTTATAAATCACTCTTTTAGAAACTTTTGATGCACTGAATAATAACTCAGAATATCACATTTGCAACGGAATTTATATATCTATCTAAGATCAGAATACCTTTCACTAAGTTATATCTATCATCAAATCTTATGTCATATTTCTTCTTCAAGTCTTACGCTTGTAGTAAAGAGAAGAGGAAAGACACGGAAAAATAGTTGCCGTGAGTTATAGGAGCTCAATAACGTATCGGTCCCCTTCCCAAAGGATTACATGAGAGAAGAAGATAAGAAAAGGAAAAAAAAAAATGATCATTTGGATCCTTTGTTTCAGCAATCTGAAATTATCATACCAATCTGGCATTAACAATTATCATCATAAGCATACCAGTGACTCATCTTAGTCACATAAGAATATTTAATACCACATAATAACGTTTGAAATCACACATCAATCGAGACTCCAAACATTATCAACGTTATTTACTATCATCATATCCTTTATGGTATGACTATCAAGACTACCTTATTAAACAAATTAAGACAATGACACTATGATACGATAGATCTCTAATCCAAGTCTCACGTACTATTACACTCAACAGTTCAATCAAGACTCTGTTACACTTATCAAGACCTTCATATCAAATAAAGTGAGACAATGACACTGTGACACGATAGGTTTTCAGTCCAAGTCTCACGCAAAACTGTACTCAGCAGTTCACTCAAGACTCTGTTATCCTAATCATCATATCAATCACATAGAGACGACATACAATAGATATCCTCAATGTTATAATTGTGTCGTTTGCGAGACTTATTCAACTTCATAAGTAAGCTTCTTCAACTTTAGTAAAAGGGTCATCTGCGAAAGAGGATCAGCCAAACCGGAGCCTAGGGTCTTCTGTAGTGAGATACCCTCATACAAAAATCACAAAGAGTATAACTAAAGATTCCAACATATATTATTATACTCACTGTATAATAATATCCATCACCACACACAATAAGTTTAAAAAGCTACCTTTTACCACAGTTTTTCATATGCATACCCTCAGCCTCATCCTTAAGTGACAAGAGTAGCGTCTCCAAATCCTATAATATAATAGGATTCACATATTAATATATTTTTTATGAATGTTTGTTCATCTTACGGAAAATATAGTTGTCAGAAAAGGTGGAGGGGCTGCGAGCTCGTCTCTCAACTCACTACACTTGAGAGTTGGAGTTAAGTATATTTGTTCGTACTTCGTATAAAATCATCGTATTAATATTATGAGGTGATGCTGAGGTTTATACAAGCCATTGATACTTTTTTTAATTATCCATGATGATTATTTTATATATTTATTATCATTAGAAGTGTTTGTGAACATTTGAAATTATTTCGGGGTCAAAACTGTTCATTCCTGGATTCTATCTAACATGACTCTTTACTATATTTAAATCTATAACCTCTCATATATATCTTCAAAAAAAAAAAAATTTGTAAAATTTTAAATAAACTAGACTCTATGACCTTTCCATAGAATTAGAGTTTCTATCATGAAACCATATCAATAATAACAGTTTATTCATGATCTTTAGGTTTTTATATCATGTAATTCTTCATGGTCATGATCATGACATGGTATGGTTTGACATTCTTAACCATTTAGGTTAGGATTTTAATTTCATCCTTTTTAGCTCACTTTCGTCAAACCACTTTATGTTTATTCGTTTTACAATTTTTTAACTTCCATATCTATTATTTTTCTTAATTAGCGAGAAAATAAATTTTTACGAATGGGTCTTTACATAGAATCTTTACACAAGAACAACACTTGGACTCTAGTTCACTTGTTGAAGGAAAAGCACACTGTAAGGTGAAAATGGGTGTTCAAAAAGAAGAAAACAGGCGAGGATGGCGAGGTGAGATTCAAGGACAGATTGATGGCCAAGGATTTAACACAGAAAAAAGGTATTGAATACACTAAAAAAAAATTTCCGATAGTCAGACATATTTCAATTCGGGTTTTCTAACTTTGATTGTTAAGTTCGATCTTGAACGTGATCAAATGGATGCTGAAACAACGTTTTTACATGATGAGCTAGAAAAGATGATCTATATATGCCAGCGAGAGGATTTTTCATGGTCAAGAATAGAAGACCGAGTCTATCTTTTGAAAACAAATTACGGATTGAAGTAGTCGTCCCGACAATGGTATCATAGGTTTCACACCTTCATGGCAAGAATTAGATACACACAAAACCCATACGATCAATGTATATGTCATCAAAAGCAAGCTGATGGAAATTACGTGTATCTTTTGCTCTATATAGATGATATGTTGGTTGCTAGTAGAGACAAAGGGATGATTGATAGGATCTCGGCCTAGCAAAGAAGATCTTGGGCATGGAGATCGAGAGGGATAGAAAGCATGGGGTCTTAACCTTGAGTTAGAAGAAGTATATTGAGAAGGTTCTAGATCGATTTGACATGAAAGATGCAAAACCCGTTTCTACTCCTTTGGCACCGTACTTGATGCAACCTTTGGAGCTCTCACTAAAGACTAAGGACGAGGTGAAGAGTATGGCCTCAATACCTTATGCGAGTGCAGATGGTTCCCTGATGTACGCTATGGTATGCACTCGATCCGATTTATCACAAGCAGTGTCAGTTATGATGCAAGGCGAGGTGGAATCAGCGACAAGGTTCAGACTATGTTGGAGATTTGGATCATTGGAGGTCACTTAAAGGGTACGTATTTACTTTCTATGATGAGCCAGATTCTTGGAAGACAACTTTGCAGGATATAATGCCTTTAAGTACTTAGAGATTGAGTTCATGGTTGTTGCATCAGGTGTAAAGGAAGCGAGTTGATTGAGAAATTTGGTTTCAGACTTTGGTTTGAAGTAGTACAACACAGTAGTTCATTGTGATAGGTCTTCAGCCATTCACTTGTCTTGTGACCAGATATATTATGAGAGGAATAAGCACATTGACATCCGTTATTATTTTATACGAGACGTGAAAGATGTCAAGATGATCAAGCTTGATACTATAGAGAGTCTAGTAGATATGTTGATGAAATCAGTTTCTCTGTCAAAATTTTATCATTGTCTGAAACTCTTAGAAGTGAAAAGCGGTTAGGCCTTCCTAAAACATAGGTGGAGGTTTCTCGACGACAATGAAGATTTTGATGAGATACACGATGATGGTTTTAATCAAGATGAAGATTTGTTGACTTGGTTTCCTTAAACCATTAACAAAAACAAAAAACGAGTTATTTCTATGTGTCGTCCTTGTCCCTTCCTTTATTTCATGTAAGAGAGGCTTTTCTTGTACTTAATGTAGGTTGTAATCAAAGATGATGTGCTATATATGTCTTAAGGTATTTACACATTGGTGTGGGAGGTCTAGAGAGTGCAAATGAAAGCTTTTAGTTTGCTGAGGAGCTTCGATGTATTTGTTTATATTTTCTTAATAATTGAAAATATTATATATATATTTATATACAATATAAGATCAAGAAAATATAAATAATATGAGCCCATTATTCATACCAATTAGTACTAATCATTCATCTAACACTCCCCCAAGACACATCTCACCCACCACCATGTGACACACTCCCAAACCTTCAAAAAAATTAAATAAAAAAAACAATAAAAAAAACCTCCAAAATGTCCCACGCACTTCCTTTTCAAAAAGCCTCACAACCACTCTACACACCGCCCCCACATACATGTTCTCGTCCTTTACAAGAGCCAATACCATCACTTTCACTTCACCACACCATGCATTGCTTCCATCTCCCATTATATAAATACACACACCACTCCTCTCCTCTCTCACCACCTCAATCCTGTACGATCAAACGATCAATCATCAGTGCCTGACGTGAATATCTGGGTAGTTACTGTCGTTGTATAAAACATGAAGCTCAGAGGCTCGAAATCCCGATCAATAGTCCACAATCTCCCCGTCCCTGTTTCTCCGGCCAACGACGATGCTCCATCGACTTCCCTCACCGTTTGGAAAAAGTCTCTCCTATACTGCTGCACCGGATTCACGGTCATCGGCCCAAACGGAGACTTACTCTATCGTGTCGATAACTACAGCGACAAACCGAACAACATCGTCCTGATGGACCAAACAGGAAAGTCCATCGTCACAATACTTCGTCGTGATCGGACATTCTGGTCAGCCTACCAAGGCGACGACGAAATGTCCAGCGAGATATGTTCCGTCAAGAAACAAAGCACTTCAATGTTGAACGCAAAGACGAATATTATTGCTCTTGTTTTCGTGGGTGGAACGAGGGCGTACTGGGTGGACGGATCTTATGCGGCGAGGTCGTGTAAGGTGTATGATCAGTCGAGGAGGGTTTTGTGTGAGATAAAGACCAAGGAGAATGGGAATGTGAAGTTTGGTGACGAGGTGTTTCAGTTGGTGTTAGGGAGTGGGATTGGTGGTGTTGTTGCTATGGTTCTTGTTTTGATCTTGGATCAGATGTTTCAATGAGAATACAATTTATCATAGTTTTTATTTATTTATTATTAACTCTTGTTAAAATTTTAGGGGCTTTAGAGATTTGAACAAAAGTTAGTGATACAAGTCTCTCCTTTTTTGCTGGTAAAATATGTTTTTGAGGGGAGAATTGCTTCTTGGATGATGTGAATAAGTGAAATATAGTGGAGACCTTTGTTTTTTGTCGCACAGCTGATGATTTCTTATATGTTATGTTCTCTTACAATATGGATGTGCAATTCAATATGTTGTTTGTATGATCGAACTCTATTTAATTTATTATCGTATAACTGAATGGATTCCGATATGCGGGGTAATGTATGCTCGACATCGCTCTTTCTAGACTTGATTCGGTGATCACATAAAAAGAAAGCTACAAGGTGAATATCATTGGGACCTACTAATATATAGGTGAATATCACTCGTACATGATGTCGAGTTTAAGTTCCGAGAAATGGCACATTCGAGTTCACATGGGCTTGATGTTGAGTTCACTGGGTTTCTTGTGGTTTTGGGTCATGCATGTCGACAAGCATGTTCATCTTGCTCCCTTTTTCTCATTCAATTATTTTTAGGTACGCCTACGAAAATTATATATCATAGGTTTGGAATCATATGAGATTGTGATGTTTGGTCCCTTTCTATGATATATATCTCAGATATCATAATTTCTTTAGTTTTCTATATTTAATTTGATCACTCAATATTCTTCGTTGGAATTGAATTGAATAGTTTAGAGTTGATGGTTGTTCACTAGTTTGATTCTCCAATTTAGTCGGTAAGTCAGTAAGAACATTCCATGGTTGCGATTCGCCAAAGGACTACGTTGATAATTATGTACTCTTGATATGCTTGCTAGCTAGTGTAAGACTGATCTTAACCGCTAAAGAAAGGATAGTAATTATTAATGTACGTGTGACTTTGGGCCTGTTTTGGTTGGACCGATAGAAAATAATTATAGATGATTATGATTAATAATGATAAATTATAGTTAATTATCATTTTATAATAAATAATTTAGTGTTTGTTAAAAGAACACTAAAAATTTATTTTGTTTAATCAAAAACAATTTGAATTAAAGGACAAAATAAGTTCCAAATAGGTTATGATTTTAAAAAGAAAAAATGCTTAAAGATACTGTTAAAAACAATGCCAAACACCTTTCCCAAAATTATAAAACAATTTAAAATTGATTTTGATGAACTTTAAACCCAACCAAACACCCCACTATTGTACAAAACATGCCTTTTTTAGTTTTCAATATCACACATTTCATCTAAGATACCAAAATGGGAAAAATTAATTTTGCACCTGTGAAGTAAAAGAAAATTCTACTTTTCCTCTCATAGTTAAGATAACAATTCGACTTTATAAATTTGTCGAGACAAATTTTGATATAATACGCACTACAATCAAATAGTAGGAAAAAAACTTGGGCACATAGGCGCATAACCCTTGAAAAGGATTAGGTTGGGAACATAGTAATCAATCAGAATCGGATCGGATCGAACATCGATCCCAGATCCCACTGAGATTTCGGGTCAATGAGTCATTGATTCAATCGATTGAACCATTGATATGAGTATTTTGATATTATTTTATTTATATCAATATCAATATATTATTTTTGATCAAAATATATATTTATAAA
This sequence comes from Drosera capensis, assembly GCA_001925005.1. Taxonomy (NCBI): domain Eukaryota; kingdom Viridiplantae; phylum Streptophyta; class Magnoliopsida; order Caryophyllales; family Droseraceae; genus Drosera; species Drosera capensis. Next base: position 74,297 of record LIEC01011753.1, read on the forward strand.
TTTTATATGAATAAAAATATAATTTATATAAATTATATATTTTTTTTAATGTTTTTGAATTTTTTTTCCTTCCCTTTAAACCGATTTAACCGCATGGGTTTTAACCCGAGTTTGACCAATTTTTACCAAGTCAACCCGAGTCTAATACTTGATTGGTTTTTTAATCGGACCGACCTAGCCTAACCATCGGATCACGACTCAACTGGTTGAATCAATCGGATCGGTCCGTTTTTAATAACTATAGTTGGGAAATGTTTGTACTGATATATTTTTGGGCCATAGGTTTCACAATGGCATAAAATTGGGCCGAGTTGCATACATAGTTTTAATACACTTGGATTTTGATTTCTGGGCTACTGGGTCCAGTTAAGAAGCCCAATGAACAGTCCATCAAGCTTTGACTTGTTGGGCCTGTACTTTAGGCTGATGTTGGGCCAGTTTTTGGTTCTGGACATAAATTGAATCTGAGGAATTGTGATCCTCTCGAAATGAAGCAATTTTTTTCGGCCCGTTGTATTGCGGATTCCATATATGAAGCTCGAGGAAGCTTCCTGGGAAGTAGATAAGATTTCGAGCTTATAGACAGCCCATATGTTTCGACCAAAAAAAAAAAAAAAAAAAAAAAAGAATAAAATTACAGCCCATATATCTCACGACAAATTGAATTAAAATCCCCAAATCAATTTTTTCCTACAACACAATCCCACAAATGTTTAAAAACACGAATAATTTTTTTATCTCAACAGACACTTACATTTCAATCCCCTTCCCTTTTCAAAAATTTTTAAGTCCTTACAGGTTTCAAACCAGGATCCTCTGCTGTTGTTGTGCAACAACACAACTGATCGAAGGACTAGCAAAAAGACAGGAAAAAAAGCAGGTTTTTTTTTTCTTTCTAGAAGGTCCAATGGTGCTGTAAAACAACACAAATGCTGTTGCACAACAACAGCAGACAATCCTCCTTCGAGGGGCTCACCTTGACCATTTCAGCATCCCTTTCCTTGACACACTCGACCTCAGTTCCCTCCATTATTTTTCTTCACATTTTCGACAATTATGCATCCGATTTCATCACACATTCAATTCAATTCATCAAAACCATACTCACATTGAATTCATCCTTTTCCTTTTCCTTGAATTTCAACAACCCGACGACAATGTCACAATGTTGCATTTCAACATCTCGGTTTGAGTTTAACCGAGTTGCGGTCCTTCCGCACAAAACGATTTGAGCTCAAATGCGATTATTGATATGGAATGTCAAGAACCTTTTCAACCACTCGGCATTAAGCTAGTTGCTCTTTCTAGATTAGAAGATGATATTCTCTCAGTTTTATCTGCAAATCAATGTCCCTTTTTGATATATATGAAGAACTTAAAGAAGAAATACGTACAAATTAATACTTTTTTGGTGATATTGAGGTATTTTTCTTCTCAATTTCAAACCCATGTTATTCTCACCGATGATAGTGATGTGTCAAATATATATGTTATGATAACATATATGCAAAGACGGGTGTAATTGAAATGATGGCACCGTGACAACCAAGAAGATAGATCCTTCCCTTACAAGATTTTTTTATTTCAGTATTCAACAATAAACAAGATAAAACTCGAGTATTTTTTATATTCTTGTTTGCATGTACTCGGATAGAAATATGTGAAGAATACAATATATACGTTGTATTTTATGATACAACATAAATGATTCGCAGTAACAATATGAAACTTTTAGATTCATGATGTACTGTAGTATAGATATAGCAAGCATTTATAAATGATAGAACTGATACAGTGCAAAATGTTTCAGATGTTGTGCATATTAGATATGATGTAGTATACATTTTGGTAAAAGTAATACAACTATGTTCTAATGTAGTACTTATATTGTAATATTTTGTATATAATAGATCCTTTGCAGTAAGAATATTTTTTTTGTGTATTGTGAACTTGGGCTAATATTTGCCTTATGAATTTTGTTTTCTAGGTCTGTACATGATGATAGTCTAACTTCCATTATTGCTCCAAACAATGAGAACATATCCCTTGACACTTGGCGTCATTGTATTCAAGGAGTAGGTGAGGTGTTTCCTAATACCGATAGTTTTGTGTTGCCATCAAAAGTTATGCTATTGCGACAAGCCGTTATTTCAAGTTTAGGAAATATGATAGTGAGTAGGTAATAATTGTTTGTCCTAACGAGCCTTGTAAGTGGCGTTTTCATGCGGCGAGGTCCAAAAGATAAGAGGAATTTACGATACGACGTTGTTTTCTAACACATAGATGCGAGATTGATTTAACGAGTAGAGGACATCCAAAAATGAAGGCGATATGGGTTTTTAATATTGTGAAGAGAAAGTTGAGGTAGGCTCCGAACTATCGGCCTATTAAGATTGTAAGCGATATATACTGGAATTTAAAAGTTCTGTTTCAATATCATCATGCATGGAGTGGCAAGGAAATCGTACTTGGAGAAATCCATGGTAAAGTTAGATGGTCGTTTGATCAATTGAGATGATATTACAATACGTTGAAAATGACAAATCCAAGAAGCATAGTAGAGTATGAACTAGAGAGTGGTACTTCTCAGTTCAAGCGGTTGTTCATTTGTTTCAGAGCATGCTTGATTAGTTTTGTAAGTGGCTATAGACATGCTATCTTTTTCGATGGGACGTTCATCAAATGTAGATATAGAGGATGTCTTCTAAGTGCTACAGAAAAAGATGCAGATGGAGGTATTTTGTCGATCGCTTTTGGTGATGTTAGTGCCGAAGCAATGAAAACTGGAAATGGCTTTGTTTGCAGCTGATAAATGCTATGCTAGTCTTCAATTGTGGCATTTGGTATTGACATGTATTTTTCTCTGATCGTCATATTCGACTTTTACGAGCTGTACCGTTATGCTTTTATGGAGCTCTTTATTCTTATTTTACAAAGCTTTGTAACTTTGTGCACTTTCAATCTATGTATGGAATTTGCGGATCTCTTATATTTTTCTCAATTTCAGTGGTGCTAACAAAGTATCCAATGTTAAACAAGAATAGTTGGATCACCATTTTCAAGAATGCTACATATGGAATAATGATTGATGAATTTCAAAGTAACATCAACAATATTATCGACACGATCCACTATCTCACCAATTCATTGCTGATTCCCATTCGGAGTGTTGGTCCAACGTTTCGTTTCTTGGTTGTCGATAGGGTATTATGACAAGCAATTTAGAAGAAACCTTCAACAATTGAATCCGAGATTCTCGTCACCTTCCGATCACATCAATGGTGGATCAAATACATGTACAAATCGTGAAACTCATGTGTGAAAGACAAGAAAACAAGTCTTGAAGGCCTATTAGTGTTATACCACAAAAGAAATTGTTAGAGGCGTATACTGAAAGTCATAAACTAAACTTAACTCATGCAAGTCGTACGACGTTTGAGGTGGTTGATCAAGAAATAACTCATGTTGTGGACTTACTTGGAAGAAACTATAGTTAATAGAGTATTACAGGTAATTGGAATTCCTTGTAAACATGCATGTGCATGCATAGAGGCGAAAGATGAAGCTTTGTACAACTATTATGATAGCTACTTCACAATCGAGAGTTACAGGATTACCTACTCGGAGATCATGAAACCAATGTCAAATTGACCTACACAGCTAAATTTGCAACACACTCAGAACTAAAATGCCGATAATCCCGTCTAATATTTTTGCATAGTCGAGACATCAAAGGAGAAGAGAAATTCCATCTCAGGTTATATTGTAGCTAATCAAATGTACTGGATGCAAAGACATAGCCATAACAGGAGAACATGTCAAAATCCGACCCATTAAAGTTTGATAACGCTTGAGTAACTATTATCATAATGTTTTATTAACGGTTATTGTGAAGTAGCCGTCGTACTATGAGACTATGTATTATGACCTATTTTTGTTGCTTATGAGACTTTATAATACTGAGCTATTTATTATGTTGATAGCATTGAGACATGTTATGATCTATTACTAGGTTGACAACATTGATTTATATTGACTTGTTATGTTCTATTATGTACTCCCTCCGTCACAATATAAAAGCAACATTCACTTTATGCACATAAATTTAGATTTAATTTTTTCATCTTTCTACTCTAATTCTCATCCACACAATATTTCTTTCTCCACCATTTTTAATTCCTAACAACATCACTTTCTAAATATGGAAACGCTACAAACAATTTAGGACATACCATTTTGGCAAAATGATACAATAATTTTGGGATGTAGATAGTATAATACAAAGCCATTATAGTACACTGATAAGTAGATACCGTATACTATTATATGCTACTGTTGAATATGTTAAAATATATAGTATATAATGGTTTCATTGTAGTTCTCAATATAACAATAATTGTATAAAATTGTCAGTTTGCATCATGGTTCATGAAAAATAGTACTTGCATTAACCACATTTGATTAGAAACGAAAACAACCACAATTTTCCATGGACCACATTTGATTGCAAACCTAAACAATTGCTACAACTAGGTAAGTTGTATCATTTAAGAAACAACGCCAATACATCTATAGCAGCACTAGAAACAGTGACTGTTCAAAAGAACCCGATATCAATCTCCAAAGCTTTGACCCTTTCGGATAATGCAATGCAGCCACAACCACAATTGATTTCAACAGAAGTCGTGTTTCATGAAATCGATTCTACATTCGGCTTGCACCAAGAGAAAAATCCACAATCTTCATATTTAAAGTGCAATTTATCTTTTGTGCTTCCTTCTAGACCGACAATTTGAATTAAGGAAATCTTACGACAAGAACAATACGAAGCTGTCGGTAGGTAACGAAGCACTAGGCAGTGTCGTTCGTGCTTGACATAATGATCTGCTTATAGAGAAGTGGTGGATTTATGCCACTAGGGTTCAATGTGGTGAAACTGTGGAATTAGGCTTCCATGGGTGGATTGTTGACAAAAGAAGCAAAGGAACGACAATTTGATCAAAATTTGCTTAATTGGAAGGGTAATTTGATCAAAATTATTGAATGGATAATTTGGTCCAAAATTGCTGGATTGAAAGGGCAACTTCTTTAAAAAAAGGACTAAATAAAAAGCAAAACATTAGTTAATTTTATCTATTTCACACGATACGAAAAACAAGATGCAGTATACATTTGTTAAATTTAAGTTTACATCTATATGAATAAATAGTCTAGATTGAAGCAACACATCAACTAACATTTGTTAGTAGTTTCATGATAACTTTTGAAATAAGATCAAATTGTCAAGCAATGAAGTAACACATCTTCATATTTGTTGGTATTTGCTATGTTCATGAGACTAAAATTATTCATGCAAGTGTTGAATCATGACCAATTTATTATAGTATGAAGTGGCATCTTCACATTTGTTGGTATTTTGTAAGGTCATGAGAAAAAAGTGTTCATATAAGTATTGAACCAAGATCTTCAATTTGTAAGTTCAAGTAACCTCATGTAAATTTGATCAACATTACACTAAGTAAATAGATGAAATTACTTTGTAATCTCACGTTAACGTTGATTATCTTCAACAAATTAAACCAATGTTTCTAATTGTCGACGTAGTCGGCTGGATATGGGCTCACAGTCCGAACATCCGGTAGGGAGTCTGCATGAGAGACTATCCGGATGAGCCATAGGACAATGGAGGCATCCGGAGCTCCAATGAAATTGGCCATGCTTGCCTCGGAGCTCGGAGTGTCTGAAGGATGAGCGAAACACGTCATGTGGCTATAAACCCATTCTGGCAAGCGAGCTTCATGGCGAAGCCCACTCTTAGTGTGTAGTTAAATTCCCGTAGTGAACAAAGTGAACCACACGCACACGTATACAGTAGATAAAACCTAATGGTGCTAATCCACTTTATAAATGCTGATTCAACTGCCAGATAGCTATGGCTTTAGAGCAAGAAATACAGATATGCAGCTATTGAGTTATTGAAGTTAAACCATGGCCACGATTAGGTACTAATGGAGTAAGGGCTTTACCTTTCTTAGAGTTATTTAGAGTGAGATGTTCGACTTTCTTCTAATATGAATTATAGATTTAGGGTTTTGAAATTGATTAAATTGTTGTTACTCTATCCCAAAATGGTTACATTCCTTTCCTATATTAGGATGTCCGAAAAAGGTTGCAACATATCCAAATTAAGTAAACTTTATGTGTTGAAATTATATTTTTTTTCCTTCACAAATTAAAAAAAAAAAAACTAATTTGGGAAGTGGAAACTAGGGAGTTTGGAAGGGAAAATGAGGAGTACTCATATTTCAAAAACATGTTACCCGCACAAAGATGGGTAAAATGGATAAAATTTTGGTTCAAGCATGTCCTTTTTAAATTGCGTGCTCTTTCTCTTGGTATCAACTAATTTGGGTTAGAGGGAGTCAATAAGAAAGAAACCATCACACATAATAGGTTGACAAAGGAATTTTGGAAGTATAGGACTAAACTAAGATATAGTATTCAATTACCAACGTGTTTGACATTTCAGAAAAAATATAGTATAGGAAAGAACTAAAAGATGAAAATTATACTAAGATGTAGTACTTAAATTGAAACATACAATACAGCAAGGAAAACAAGCTGGTCATTTCTGAGTGAACGTAGTATAAAACATAGCAAATAGGTGACTCCCGTCATAAAATATAATACAGAGTTGAGATGCATCATTTCTCAAAATAGTCATGTCTAAGTTTCAACATCCTATCCAAAAATAATACCCAAACAATACAAGTTTATGTCTCACACAATATCACAAAACTATTTCAAATTTCTTTTTGAACACCTTTGATTTGTCTTCCAGGCAATACAAGACGTAGGCTATCCAGTCCTGCAATATGTCTTCCCAAACCCAATGCTTGTCATGTAGGAACTGAAGCGTGACCTCTGCCCTCTTCAAGCCGATGTCAACCAATCTTGAACGTCCCCATAATTGACTCAGAAAACAATCAACCCACATATAGACAAAGACACAACAATCCACACCTCTTTCTTATTGTTGGCAGTCGATCATGTGTTTTAACTCGTCCACATCGAACTCAATCCCAAAAACCATGTTAAGATTGACAATGAATTACCTATGTACAGTCCAACTTTATAGTTAATAGAACTTTTAATACATGAAAAAAATTTAATCAAAAATAAAACTAAAAATAAAACATGAAAAAAATAAAAAATAACATACTTCTGTCAAGGATAGAATATATTGCTCATCAATCCTTCAGCCAAAGGTTTGTTCATTCTCTCGTTCCGCAAAAAAGTTATAATGTTTGGTTTATCTTTCTTTGACATCCATAACTATGAGAGCCTATGCCACCTTTTTTTTTCATGAAGTAGGTAAATACATATTGACAAAATAAAATCCTATCTTTGTTGACTCATTCCAACATTCTCTTTCAAGAGGTGTTGATCCATTTAGGAACGAGCCAAGATTGTCCCTTGTTGGTGACTTTCTTTTGTCTTTGACGAGATTCGCAATATACTCCTGCACCAAGAGATTTTTTTTATAAAAAGCCAAACAGTAAATAATGCACCTTATGTATGAGATGCTCATTATGTTAAAACTGTAACAAATGATTCGAAGCTTTGACAGAAACATATCACGACCTCTGTTCCTCAAAAAGTGACATCTCGTTCGCCGCACAACAATCTTAAATATGAATTGATGGTATCTCCATTAAGAGGTTGTTTGGGATCATTCGAGAACAACCGAAGGACATCAATTCCCTGTAAATCATATCCATTATATTCTTAAACTACGACCCCAGTGCATGGATACATATAATGACATATTACTTATCGATCCAGAAGGATAACGAAAATACATAATCAAAGGAAAAAAAACCCGGTTTTCTTACTTGTGATCAACATCATTCATAAAGTGTTACAAAAACGATCGATCATTTTTCTCTTTGAGATGAAATTCACCACAAAACAACACCTAAGGCTCTTCTTTGACTTTGTGACTCGATTGAAAGATCGCCTCTTCTTTCGACCGTTTTTTTTCTTCACACGACCCACCATGGTTGTGTCAAAGTCATTTTCTTCATCCATATCAATATTTGGAGAACTATACTTAAGCATCTCAATGGAGAGTTTGTCCTCCTGTCCCCTATTAGAATTCTTCATCTTCTCTTGGCCCATATCGTCGTTCTTTCCGTCATCCTCAGCCTCTACCTTTTTGTCCATTATCCTCAGCTTCATCCTCGACCTTTCTCTCTCAGCATCGAACCTTGAATTTTCCATAGTCTTGTTTTCTTGATCGTGATCCTCAGCCTTCTTCTCTTCCTCATCTTCATCCTCATCTGTCTGTTTCCTCAGCCTTCTTCTACTCATTATCATTCCTAAAAGCCATCATCATCTTCTCGGCCTCATTGTCATGATCATCTACATTGGCGAAATCAAAATCTTTAAACAAATCATCTTTCTTACTCATCTATTATCCTTTTGATTCTCCTTTTTGACTTTTTTCCCTCTCTTCTTTTCCTTCTTCTCTTCTATTTTTTTTGTCTTAGGTATCGCTGTGAAGTCTTTCTCCAGTATGTGAAAATAACTTGCCAATCTAGTAGCCTGCAAAATTTTTAAATAGAAAAAATAAAACACAATGTAGTATACCAAAATAAAAGTTAAGGAAATAGTATAATATTTGAAATGCATCAAAACTCAAATTACAGTACAAGAACACAAATCTAAACTTTTCTTGTTCGCTTTGCATTTCAGGTCCAAACAACACACTTTCTCATCACTAGATGGAACAAAATAGAGAATTTGAGAGAGCTACACATTAGCAAGCAGCTTCAGTATGGCCTCAGGATTACATTGAGCCTTTTTCTCTTGTTACCGAAAAATCATGGGAAACCTATTAGCTTATAAGGGTTCAAGATGGTGCCCTCCAAGTACTCCTATGACTACACAATAAAAAATAAATATAAATATAGCCATTCTATCATAGGACACATATCAAAAGTGCAAACACACAAGGACAATCTTCCTTGTCCTTTTCCCCCTTCCTTGACATCTTTGTGTCCATCGCTTTGAAATTCGGGATAGCTTCGATCAAATAATCATACACGACTGCGCCCAAAGCAAATTCCCACAAAAGCTCGATGTCATCAACATATGCAAACAGAGGCCTATGTGTGTACTACTCGACTTGGAGAACATGACATAATTACACAAAAACAACACAAATACTATAACAAAATCACCCGCTTCCTCATGTCAACTGCTATGTCAACTCCTATACGAATTTTTCTCCCAATTCTTAAACAACCTCTCGAACATCGTGCTATTACATATCCCTTGGAAATTGACACACAAACCACTCATCCTCATACCAACTATCACAAAAATATCTTGTTGAATGAAATGACAACATCATCAACGCCAATAACCATGCTTGCAGGGTCATGATTCCACTTCGTAACAATTGCTTTTAAACGAGAAGAACTAACATGTAACCTTGACGTGTACAAAAAATATCCAAAACGGATGTTTCTCAACTTCTTACGATACAACCTCGATACTACATTGTCCATATCCAAACTCCTTGTAAAAAAAAAAAAAAAAAATAGAACACCGACATTGCAGGTCAGGTGGTCTTCGTACCTTCTTCACTGTTGTCTGTCCATCCTTTTGTTCTTCTCCCATTGGTTTTCATTTTCTCCTCTTCTATTCATTTCTCATGGTCTTCCTCCAATTATCATTCGATGAATTTTCACCTTCCAATTGACAATGTTATTAAGTTGAACCGCTTTCTTCTTGCCTTTTCTCCCCTTCTCTTTCCACAAGTCGATTGTGTTGGTGATGGTGGTTGTCTAATGGTGTTTTATCAAGCTCGATTTTGGTTGTGGTGTCTTTGACTGTGGCTGTGGTGGTGACTTAAAGGAGGTTCAATTGTGGTGGTGATGGTGGTTTTGATTACAATAATTTTGATGTGGTTGTGGATTTGGTGGCATCCAACCTCGATTGTGGTGGTGAATGCCTAGGATTTCGACTATGGTAGTGGCTGTGTAGGGGGTTCGATTGTGGTGGTGGTTTGATTGTGTCGTTTATAATCTTTGATTGTGTTTTAGATCCAATTATGATAAATGATCTTGGTTTAATGCTCCTATATGTGGTATCAAAGCAAACCATAGGTTGGATTTAGAAGTTTTGATAGAATGAAAATCGATTGTCTCGATTGAATGGAATTAGATATCAATCAAATTGTTCCAAGTTGAATCGATTTGTGTTTGATCTTATTGTTGAGGAGGTTTCCTAAAACATCGTGCAATTCGGTCCTTTTATTTCTTCTTTTGTTCGATCTTTTCTCCTTGGGAATTAATGTAGGCATGAATTAGCCTGATCTAGTGAAATTTGTTCCCTTTGATTTTTTTTGTTTTCTGGAGTTTTTTTTATGGGGAATTGATCAGGTCTTCAATTTGGGGAGATGTTTTTGTAAAACAAATTTGAAAAAAAAAAAAGAAAGGAAGAGAAACCGATTCTTCGGTTATTTTTGTGACAAGCAAAAGGCTCATCAATGTGATTGAATTTTAGTGGGCATGAATTAATTGTTATCCTATTGAATGTTGTTTAAAAAAATAATATATGGGAAACGTATTTTCAGGCAGACGATACTTGCAACCAAGTTTACATAACTCATGGTGGGCTCGTCTTTTAAAATTTTGAGTAACAATTTAAATACCATATGAAACCACTTTGACGATTCCTTTTCTCGGAATATGAAAGATCAAATGGTTTTCCTTCATTGATGGGGCCCGGCTATTTAAGCCAATTTAAAATCCGAAAAATAAAAATAAAAATTGGATGACATGGCGAGAATTGTGGAGATTATCCATTAGTGTGCTCAGATGACTATAAGAATTTTGTTTTTTTTCCCTCTGATGACATAATGTTGATTTCAACACATATATGTTGACATCATTGACTCAAATGATGATGCAGTAATTAATTAAAAAAGTATTGAATGACAAAACCAATATTTTGTTTAGTAACTATACCCCGTTATTTGGACCACATTATAAAATTGTATGTGAGCAATATTGATTGGACTTTCAAAATAGTGATATTATTGAATTAAGTTATAGTCCTCAAAGAGAAAGGGGGTTGTTGCAATGTATGCCGTTAATCGTAAGTCTCATAAAGATAACAAACCCAAAAATCATGCTTTTAAGGTTGCACCTCCAGTAGTTCAAAAGCCTAGTCAGCTTGATAAGTTGGGACCAAAGGACACTACTTCTTTTAAGAAGCTCAGTCATGATTTTTGTTTCTTTTGTAAGAAATCCGGACATATAAAGAAGGATTGCTGTAAATACAATACTTGGTTGGCCAAGCGTGAGCATCCAGGTATTGATTCTTTGGTTTTAGTTTGTGAATCTAATCTATCTGAGGTCACATCTTTTTCGTGGTGACTTGATTGCGATGTAACCATACAGGGGTTCACCAACCAAAGGAAGCCAAATCAGGATAAATCAAAGCTCATAGTTTGAAATACTCAAGATGCTGAAGTAGAGTTCGTGGGAGATGTTTTCTTAATTATAGATTCTAGATTTAGGTTGATGTTCAGGAATACTCTTTACATTCCATCTTTTTGGCAAAATTTGATTTCAATTTCATTGTTGGACGATTCTGGTTATTCGTTTGAAATAAAGAACTCTATGGTTTATATTTCTTTTAATTCCAATGTAATTGGCCATTGCATCATGCCTTGTGGTTTGTATAGAGTGTGTTTGTCTCCCACTGATATCAATGCTTGTTATACTGTATGCAACTCAGCATCGAAAAGACCTCTACCTAAGGCATAAAAGATCTTTCATATTGTGGCATAAAAGGCTTGGCCACATCTCTAGGGAAAGAGTGGAAAGGTTGATAAGGTCTGACATCCTTCCTACAGTTGACTATGATGACCTAAAGACATGTGTTGATTGTTGTAGAGAAAAAATGACCAAGAAAAGAATAAAATGACAACCCATAGTTTCAATGTCTTGGAGTTGATCTATATAGACAATTGTGGTCCGTTCTTAACCATCTTATGTAAGAGATGATTATTCACAATATGGTTATTTGTTTCTAATTAAAGATAAATCCGAATCAGTTGATAAATTCAAGATATCTTCGGATTGAAATTGAGAAATAGTTGGGAAGTGTTATCAAGGTGGTGAGGTATGATAGAGATTGTGAGTATAATGGCAAACATGGCGATGCTGGACAACTTAAGGGCCTTTTTGCCAAATACTTGAAGGACATTTGAATTATTGCCTAATTTGCCATGCCTGATAGTTCTGAACAGCATGGAGTTGTTGAGAGACGAAACTACACACACTTATGGAGATGGTAAGGAGTTTGGTTAGTTGGACCAACCTGCCAAATTTTGTTTAGGGTAAAGCATTGAAGAGTACACTTTATATCTTAAATAGAGTTCCTCTCACTTCTTTTGAGTTGTGGACTGGATGTAGGCCAAGTTTGAATCATCTTAAGGTTTGGGGTTGTCCCGCTGAGATGAAGTTATATACTCTGTCGTTGAGTAAGCTGGATTCAAAGACTGTTCGTTGTTTCTTTGTTGGCTATCCTGATCATTCGAAGGGTTACAGATTCTGTAATCCTTTTAGATGTACAAGGATTATGGAGTCTCAAACTATAAAATTCCTAGAACTTGATATAGTTGAACCAAATGGTGCTTCTCAAACGCAAAGTTTTGATGATGATCTTTATGCGACATCAGTTGCTATGCTCGTATAGGTCGCTCCAACTATCATACCCATTGCTGATCCTATAATTTTACCTCAAGTGGTTCCTATGGATGTTAAGGAAGCTGTTGCAGATCCTATTGAGAATGCGAATGAAGTAGATTTTGTTCAAGATCCAGTTGATCTGCCCGAAGATGTTGTCGATCCTCTTATCGAAGTGTCTTTGGAGGTTGCTCCAGATGCAGTGGAGGTACATCAAGATGCATCCCAAGCTACTGCTATACCATCTCTTGATCGTTTTGACAGGGTGAAGAGATCAACTATTTTTGATGAATTTCAGGTCTATTTGGAAGAGACTGATTATGAAATTGAGGTTTTGAAAGTCATCCATTATCTTACTGAGTTGCTTTTTCTTGTTCGTAGTCAGATTTGTGGATGGATACTATTAGAGATGAAATACAATTGGTGAAGTACAATGATGCTTGGGACTTAGTTGAATTCCCTAAGGGTCGTAAGGCAGTTGGTTACAAATGGGTATACAAGACCATACATGATTCTGAAGGAAAGGTTGAGAGGTTCAAGGCCAGAGTGGTTGTTAAGGGATTTACCCAAAAATGGGTATACAAGACCAAACATGATTCTGAAGGCAAGGTTGAGAGGTTCAAGATCATATTGATTGTTAAGGGATTTATCCAGAAAGAGGGGAAAGATTATGATAAGACATTTTCTCCAGTGTCTTCGAAGAATGTTTTTCGATAATCATTTCCTTGGTGGCTCATTTTGATTTGGAGCTACATCAGATGGACGTCAAAACTGCTTTCTTTAATGGTAATCTCGTTGAGGAGGTTTACATGAAGCATCAAGAGGGTTTCATTGCAGAGGGTAAAGATCATGTTGTGCGTAGACTTGAAAGGTCTATATATGGTATTCAGCAAGTTTCGAGACAATGGTTTCTCAAATTTCATGAGGTGGTGACTTCTTTAGGGTTTTTGGTGAGTAAAGCATATATTATCAAATCAGTGGGAGTAAGTTAGTCATCCTTGTCCTTTATGTGGATAACATCTTATTTTCTTGTAATGATCTCGCTATCTTGCATGAGACGAAGAGGTTGCTATCGACGAATTTTGATATGAAAGATCTCAGAGAAGCGCGTTTTGTTCTTGGGATAGAGATCGTTTGCGTTATCTTTGAGTCTTTCTCAAGGGACTTATATTGAACATTTTCTTAAGCGGTTCAATATGTTAGCTTGCTGACCTGGTGGTGTTCCTGTTTATGTTGGCGACAGATTGAAATCGTACAATGTCCTAAAAATCTAGTTGAGAAGGAAGCTATGAAGCAATTTCGTTATGCTAGTGTCTTTGGGAGCATTATGTATGCCCAGGTTTGTACGCGACCGGATGTTGCTTATGCTATTAGAATCCTTGGTAGATACCAATCCAATCCTGAACATGCCCATTGGGTTGCTGCTAAGAAGTTTATGAAATATCTGAAGAGGACAAAAGATTATGTGTTGATTTATCGCGGAGTTGATGACTTATAGTTGGTGGTTTATTCAGATTTTGATTTTGCTAGCTATGAGGATGATAGGAAATCCACTTCTGGTTATGTTTTCTTGATGGTAGGCGGGGCAGTTGCTTGGAAGAGTGAAAAACAAAAATGTGTTTCCACTTCTACCATGTAGGCCGAATTCATAGCTTGTTTCGAAGCTGTGACTAGAGCCGTTAAGTTAAGGAGCTTTTTACGTGAGTTGACCATTGTTGATTTTGTGTCTAGACCCATCCCTTTGTTCTATGATGATCGAGCTGTTGTGTTGGTTATCAACAACAATAAAGGTATCACAGGGTCTTTGACCATTGAGGTGAAGTACATGTCCATAAAGGAACGAGTACAAGATAACTATGTTTCAATAGAGCAGATTGGTACAGATATGGTTGCTGATCTCTTCACAAAAAGACTATGCTCAAATGTTTTTGAGAGACATGTTGGTAGCATGGGCTTAGTTGCATCATTGGATGTTGTCATTTAGTGGGAGCTATCATTTATTTTGCTTTACTGTTAGATAGATTATTGGTTATTTCTTTTATGAAGTTAAATAAAGTACAGCTTTTCATAATTGTTATATATTTGGCACGTTACTGTGTATATATATATATATATGTTAACTTCATTCTGTCTAAAAGTTTCAAAGGTTTGTGTCAATTTTGAGCAAAGGCTAGGGTAATAGGTTGAGTCATGTTATATGTCTTGGGACACATTAAAGTATATCACGTGATAATAAAGTCAAGACATATGGGTTCGTTGGAAACAATTTTCTCAAATCGTATGTTGGTACATAAGGTGAGAAAATATGTAATTGAGAAGAGGATAATACATGACATTTACGTTAGTATATTATCTATTTGTCATATTATCATATTCAAATTCATGTAAGAAGGACTGAGAGTTTTTCTGACCATGGAAAGTCCCGTGTCGTTTATGAAAAAGATACAATTACCATCATGATCCAACACTCGAGGTTCTATGGGACTGAATTAACTAGAAGAGCGTCTCTAAACCAATGATTTTTATTGTCGGAAAATTTTTCGAACTACATAAAATAGCCCATGTCTAACATGATTTTCATAAACAAGCAGTTTTCTAAAACACTCTTATTTTTGTTTTGGTTTTAATATTTGATAAAACCCAGTGGGAGAATGTTGGATTTATTTTAAGAATAAATCATCTGAGTTTTATTTATTTTTGTGTTGGACTAATTTTGTTGGTTTATTTCATTGAGAGATTGGACTCTTATTTGGACTAATATGGGTTGATTAGTGTGGGTTGAGTAGTTGTTTGTTGGTCTATGATGAGATAGCCCAATATTCGTTATGCTATAAATTCAATTTGGTCACCTTCTCTAACCCTAACTATGCTTATATAGAGTCTAATCGAAACCCACTGACAGGGGATTAGGAAAGTGGAGCCTGCTAATGTGTGGTAATCGTGACAATTTGCAAATTCAATTCAGTTGCTTTTCATCATGGATTCAATCAATCGAGATAACATGTGTCATTTATAATCTTTGATTGCGTTCTACATCCAATTATTGTGATCTTGGTTTAGTGCTCCTACATAGTCTCGCATATGTTTTAATCATGATTAATATATGAAAAGGGTGAGAGGACTATTAACAATATGATTTCTTACAAGTTTTCGTAATTAATTACATTTTTCAAGATACATAACCATGATTGAAGCATCATCTAATTATTTGGATGTTTTCTTAAACTTATTATTAGTTCCGAGTCACAGAAAATACTCAAGAGAGGGGTGGGGGTTAAGGTGAATTTAGTATTTATGTTTTTCTGAATTCTTATAAACTGATGTACTAAACCTGATTTTATACTTAGAACCAAATCTATGTGAGAAACGTGTCTTTGTAAAAGTCGGTTCTTACACTTTTCAGTTTCAATTTTTTTTTACTGGTTTTTGAGTGATCAAATAGAAATAAAAGAGTGCAACAAATATAAATGATATCAGATTTATAGTTGTTCGTCTCCAACTTGGTTAGAGAGTTATATCCACTCTTCACACATAGCAATCGCACTATGTAAAATCACTTTGTAAATACACACTTGTTCTTTTATTTACAGATCACACACTACAAAACTCCACTTGTAATTCCTAATTTTAGAAATTAGGATGCTTACAAGCAGTTTATCCTACGTATATCCCTAGACGAGGAAAAACTCAATTACATACACACCCTAGTAACTTAAAGGCCTATACAAACCTAGGTCCAAAGTTCTCATGAAACACAACACTCCACGACTGTGGTTGGACATACATCTTGATAAAAAATCGACTCAACAAAACATACGGACTTGATACCTCATTTAACCAGTGAAAGCAGGAGCACTAAAGGTTCGAATATTACTTGGATCTTCATATAAAATATGAAATCTAAACCTTTCGAATCACCAAATGTAGGTTGTAAACTTTTCGTCTTAAAAACGCTTGAAACCTTTTTCTGTAAAGTTCTTTGTGATTCGCACACTGCAAAAAACATTTTCTTACTTGTTTAAGTAATAAACATGTTGACCAGTGTAAGGTACAAATGGAAAGGAGAAACTTAATATAATCTGATTAAAATCTTTTTTTCATGTTTTTCTAGATTTTAGGATTATCTCATTGGAAATGGCTAGTCAACTTATATCTCCACTTAAAACGTTTCTGGTTTAAAAAGATATTTCTTTCGTATCAGAAAATCATTAAAATATGTGATAAATATATTCTTAAAAAGCGATCCGAAATACCAAGGATTTGTAACAGAATCTGTTATTGACATAAGAGATGGTTCTTCGTAAGGATCGACTCTTGCATAGTCATTTTTTCCTTTGGTAATTCAATAGATCCTAAGTGCTCATTATTTTAACTGACTAAACAAGCATATCATACCTTTGGACACTTTATACGATACTATACAATTGATCTCCATTTTGCACCCAATAGCTCTTATATTTGATCTTGTGTTGTTTCACGAATATTTGAGGTTTTGACTCGATCCAAGATCTCCACTTCATCCATTAAAAGTATGATCCAAGAGTCTTTGATAATCTCCTTTGTAGGACCAAATGATCATCGAGTCTATTATTTGTTTGATCCAAAATTTCATGAGATCCATCAAGTTTCAAACCCAAAAATTTGCACCTACACACAATAATATTACTACACATCTGTTGATAATCATCAAAACACATAAGGTTCAACATTTACACAGGGAATGATATTCAGGTTCTCTATTATCGGGTAGATCAAGAACGACGAAACATGGAAAAAGGATGAATGTCTAGTTCAAGGTTATCAAGTTGAGCCCTTGTCAAGACAAACACGAGAAGGAGCATAGCTTTTACGTCCAAGCTTAATAATTTATCTTGTCAAGCTTAGGGGCCGTTTTATATTGTTGCATAGAGTTATGAAAATCAAAACCAAATAATAATAAAAAAGAAAAATAATAGCGAAAAGCAAAATTATTTTATAAAATTAATAATTTTTACTAAAATAGATCTTGAATATTATAATCAAATGAAACAAAATATCAATATTTTAGGTTTTTGTATTTTTTTCTGTTTCATCCATTTCAGAAATATGAATCAGAAAAAAAAATACTTTTATTTCATTGGTCTTTAAAACGAAAATAGAATCAGAAGTGATACCACACACACTCAATCATTAAACAACAATATCAGTATCATGAATAAATTCGTTAATCAATCTTGTACTAAGCGGTAAGGTTTTTTTTTTCCCTCGCTTGAACTTTCCGTGTAAGTGCGAGTCGCTTTCTATTTTTTGAATTGTACAAAGCAAGATAAGACATGAGTGCTAGTGAAATTCACACGTCCTAAGCGCCAACGTAGAGCTAGGTATAGTGCCCATATTTCACAAGCCTTTTGATCATCTCATCCCTTTGCAACTCATGGATCTCTCTTTTGTTCTTACTTAAAATCACTTATAAGCCAAGTACGTAGTTGAGTCTATTCCAATATTATGTGATACACATTTGTTGATGCATTAGATGAAAGTTTAAGGAAAAAAAAATGGAAAGAAAAAAAGAAAAAAGCGTTAATAACTAAATGTCATTGTCTAATACTATCATTAGGATGATCTCACGAGTGACATATATCCGACACATACATGCATCCTAGGTAAGTATAGGAACAAAATGGACGCGGCTATGTTTTCTTATGAAGCAAATGGACGAGTTGGGAGATTAATGGGATGTATAAATCATAAGCTACAAAGTGTTCGACTTTTTATCCAATAGAAAAGTAACTTTATATCAAAAACTACCTATCCATTTACGTGTAATGTTCAGCACTGCATGCATTAGGAAGACACATAACTGTAATATTAAACCGAACGATAAGAATGTCGTTCAACTTGGTTCCGTTAGCGGACATAAATTCCATCGGAACTTTAAAACCGATAGCTTCCACTTTGGAATGCGTGGTGCATTGTGCTGAAGTTATGAATGGCTTATGTGAGTTACGAATAACATGATGATAGGTCAAAGGGACCATCCATGTTATAGACACCTAAAATATGGGAGCCTATGGTTCGTTGTGGACAGTTGATAGACTTGGTTTAGAGTTTGTTGCCTTTTAACTTGCGGGAAAAGGTTTTTGCTGCAAGCAACACAAAGTAACATGTTGTAGGAGTAATTTTCATCATTAGTTTAAATTTTGAAAAAATTAGTTAGAATTTGAAAAAATATTTTAAAAGAATGTGCGGTGGGAAAATTCTGTGACAGAACCTTCTATTCCCTGCAGCAGAAATCTTTTTCGTTTAACATGATAGTAATATTAAAGAAAGAACAATTTTCATCATATGTATTGACGCTAGATTTTATTTGGAGTAATTTTGATGCATGGACATCGACGCCGTTACTAATGTTGGCGGGCTAGAGTTTTTAGAAATGAATTGAAAGGTCTCGGTGACTGAACACGATGAAATTTGGTCGATCTGTATGAAACAGGGAGTCGATCAAAATTCGACGAACAAAACAGGGAGTCCATTTGGGCACTTTTTAAGCGTTTTTAAGTTTTAATATTCATTTAATGGCATTTTTGTAATTTCTTATTTTTTGGGTTTTCTATCTATTTAAAGATCTTTTAGCGGTTATTTTATTTCAGTTATGGAGATTTAAAATAGAAGCGTTTGCCTTTTCAAAATAATATAAACTGAAATAAAATAATAAATAAAAACGCTTGCAGAGGACACACAGAGTTTTGTCCTGTTCTTGCACCAACTTTGGTTGTGTGTGCAGAAATATAATTGCAGTACCACTCATTGAGGTAGATTCAGAGCTACCATCAATCTCACATTGACGATTTTCCGTCACCTACTGAATCATTCTTCGACGTTATAGACCATCATCGGTTCTATTTACACTATGTGACTTGTCACTTATGAAGTAGTGATCACCATAAGATCCAGTACTGTAGGTTTTTTGGTTTTCATCGATGTCTACCACATTCAGTGGGGCTCTGCAGCCCGACGTGCTTTTGATATATGAACCTGAAAGACATTCGGGGTATCACATACCTATCTAACCAGAAACCCAAGAAGGTTTCCCGCAATAAAACTGTTATAAAATCTTATAGAAATGTTGTTCTAAACTCAACTGTGAAGAGTTTGAATATCATATCGTGATGTCTTACATAACGGGCGGAGGTTGTGCCAAATTGGATTGTAATCTCTCGCCCTTTCGCAAAAGTCATTACAGCATAGTTTTTCGGTTTTCTTCGACCAAGCAGGGCACAAATTGCTTAGCAAGGTACTGAAGTTAGGATTTGCTGACTCTGTGTTATGAGGTCACTGTAGTAGTTTAACAAATACAGATCCCTTGTACAAGGATGCCAATAATCTCAATACAAAGAAAGTTTACATTGTCAGGGTAACTCATACTTTCAGAACAATCTTGCGCTGGTAAGAGAGACGACAGAGGGAACCAAAGGTTACAGCAACCTAAAACAAAACCAAACAATAAGAACAAACCTGCATTGCTTATTTGCTTTGTTTGGGTTCTTCTGGACCGTTGGATCCTTCTGGTATTGCAACAGCACAACTACGGATCTTGTTCCACGCTTTTAATGGTATTCACTTTATTCCACTGAGTATGTCCTAAAGTTAAGAAGAGGTTTTGTGATGACCTCCTCAAGATCTAAGCTTGGTGATGATTAATGTAAAATAAAAATATCAACCGATGCATCGCGTTTTATGCATTTAATAATGGTCGATGTTTCATGCTACATGTTCTATATTGATTTATTGTCCACTTAATACTCGCAAATACTGATCGGGCTGCTTCTTCTTTTGTTAAACCGTCTCTTAGTTTGTTATGCTTGCACACATAGTGCCAGTATATCATTCCTCTGTTTCCATTGTCATGTCAAATGGGCTCATATTAATCATTTACAGAAGGCTCCTACAATACATTAATGTACCAAGTTATAGCAATCAAAACGCTACGGAAACATTTGATCCAACAGCAAGATCATGGCCATTGCTAGACTCGAATCAAATCCCGGCCGCACAATCAACTGAAACACTTCGGAGCCAAATGAGACAGATTCATTGCCAGTTTCCTTGTTCTTGATCTCTGCCACGACATTTCTCGATTGGTCTAACACCTTGCAGGATCTTTTGGCATATGAACCTTGGATAGTATAAGCCGGTCGTCTATTTTGGGAGGACCCGAGAAATGTAACATGAGCAAGCACATTGGACGAATTGGTGTTCGATGATCTCCTCCGCCCTTGCTTCTTCACCGAGAACATTGGCTTCTCCGATTCTTCTCCCTCGTATGTAAACCATGTAGCCGTCAGACTCAGCTTGTGAGTACGACGAACGGTGTGGATTGGTCTGCCTATGTGATCCATCAGGACAACTTCGCCTGAATGGCCCTTATAGTTATCAACACGAAAGACCAAATCGCCTTGGGTACCAAAGACAGTGAAGCCGTCGCAGCAGTAGACCAGCGATTTCCTCCACACGGTTAGTGACGTGCTAGGAACATCGTTGCCTTCAATATTTTTATGATCATTGCACTTAGGTTGAGGATGAACGGTTGCCCTCGATCTTCTTATCGTTCTCATGAGTTCCATTTTTAGATTCTGTCTTGTTCAAGATATAATGGTTTCGGAGAGATAAGTATATCCGAGAATGATGAGAATGAAGGGAGGTGATGAAGTGAGTTATATAGGGAGAGTTGGATAGAAGATGCCAATGGTTTGCTTTTGATATTGAGGGCCAGTGGACCTATATGCCGCAATTGGGGGCCAGAGCGGTGGTAAAGGTACCTTCTCAGTATGTGGTGGAGGCCTCGTTTACCGCGTCTACTACGTTTTTCCGAGAAGAAAATAATAAAGAATATAATTTTTTTTTCAAAATAATTATAAGCAATATAGTTTATCATATTAATAATAATTAGAAAAACAAAGTAATAAATATCATACATAAAAAATATACAAAAATTATTTCAATATTTGAAGCTTTCGAATATGCTTAAATAGAATTCTTGTAGATCTCAAAATGACTTGTTCGTGAAACTTTTGAATCAGTCTAATAGGGTTATGAGCTATCCATCGAGTTTCTCGAGCCCAAATTCGGTTCTATAAAAGTTTCTCAGATCGAGCCCAAAATAAACTCGTACTCGATTGAACGAACTGTTCAACTCGTTACCAGTCTTATTTTTTTCCCATTACAAAAAAGTTGGGGATACTTCATACTCATTTGAAGTTAGTTTTTTAAGGCATTTTGTTTATTTCTACTAGAAATTAAGTTGATGATCATAATCTTTCATCCAAATCTGTGAAAAATAAATACATCAAGTATTACTCATAAAAAATTTAAGAAATCATGCAAATTTAATATCATTTGCTTTGAAAGCAAACTTGTTTATATTGAAGAGCAAATACAAAAAACAATGCAAAGAGTTTTGTTTTACAACAACTACCATGTAAGAAATAATTGAGAATAAAGTTGAAAAGTTCATATCAAGAAGAAATAGGAGATGAAATTTAAAAATAATAAGGACTAATGACATCAAGGAGAAAGGGTTTAATGACATCAAGAAATATTAATGAGGACTAAAAAAAAAGTCCTACATTTGTAATATAGATTTATAAGGACAAGTCCTAAACCTGATTTAAGTATAAAATAAAGTTTTAGTAATATTTAAAAAAATTTAAGTAATTATTTGTAAACTTTTTTAATAAATATTTTATAATTTTTATTGTTAACTTTATCGTTTTACTCAGTCTATTTCATTTCGAACAACTGTTATTTAAATTTGCTCTGTTAGAACTTTTATAAATTTCACGTATTTATTTAACTATTATATGGCTTATTTTGTATAAGATGTATCATAAAAGGTTGGTAGCTTGGATTATTTCTAATAGTGATTGAATATTGTTGGATTGTGAAAAGTTATGAGTATTAATTAATTATTATGGGTTTTTATGTATTAAATGTATGACCAATCAAATTTTGGTATTAAATTTGGTATTTATTAAATTAATAAAGGATTACATATATAGATTCATAGTTTACTACTCCCTTTGTTCCAAATAAATTAGGTTATGTTGACTTAACATGATTATTATAAAATGGATTGATTTTAAAAATTTTACCAATATGTCCTTATTAGTATAACAAATAAATTATGAGTGAATAGAGAAAGTAAATGTGAAAATTATGAGTGAGTGTAGAGAGAAAGACAATGATTAAGAAGATTATTTGATATAAAATAGGGATATTTTAAAAACTTTTGATATAAAAAACTTACTAATTTAAGAAATGTCGTAATTTATATGGGATATCTAAATTTAATAATGTGTCATAATTTATCTGAAAAGGAGATTGAACCAACAAGAACTACTTTTTATGATTTTGTTTACTACTCCTTTCGTCCCAAAATGATCTCAATATTTTGACATGGAATACGTGTCAAACATATTTTTTTTTATAAATTTATTATAAAACATCAAAGATTATGTAAGTTATATACTTCAACTTAATAGATATTACGGGACGATCAGATATGATTTGAAATGAAAATGTGACTTATATTCATATGTATAAAATAATACAAAATATTTATATGTTGTAATTTTTATGGAACAGAGGGAGTATTTTATAACGAAGAATAACAAGTGAAAAAAAATTGAAAGAATTATGGTTTTTACTCTCGATTTTTTTTTTGTTTTCTTCAACTATTGTATTTCAAAATCATGAAGCCATTAAGTCAAGAGGTAATTCTATTATAAACAACCCTTTTTCTTATCATAGTTCTAGGGCTAGGCGTTTCATAATTAGGACATCAAGAATAATTTATCTGTTGATAAACTATATATATCTTATCCTTATATCTTGTGGAATTCCACATGGTTATGTGGATTGATATCTTTTCTTTTCCTGAAAAAATGGTATAGGATACTTTGTTTTTCATTATATCTTCTTAAAAGCGCAACAACTTCTGCTTTAGTTGTATATCTTCGTTTTTCGGGGCACACGAAATACTGTCATGTTCCTTCTTACACAAAGGGATATTTTTGTAGAACGAAGATCAGGTTCGTTATCTCGAATTCCTATGTCATTGTTGTTTTGAACTCTTCTATCATACCATCGTTATTTCCCATGAAAATAATCGAGCGCATGTTCAGATGGGCATTGCTCGAACCCATTCTCTTTGAAGTAAGTGTCGATACGGGTAGTCCACGCTCGTGAAGCTTGCTTCAACCCATAGAGTGTTTTCTTTAATTTGAGCATTTTGTTCTCATCTTCAGCTTTCATGTATCCCGTTGGTTGTTCTAAATACACTTCCTCTTCAAGCACACTATTTAGGAATGCCGATTTTACGTTCATCTGAAATATTTGCCATTTGAATTGAGCAGCTTGAGCGATTAGCAAACGGATCGTTTCCATCCTTGCAAGGGGAGCAAACACCACGTCATAGTCGATTCCCGTCTTTTGTTTATAACCTTTCGCCACAAGTGGTGCTTTGTACCTCTCAATTTCGTCTTTTGCATTCAACTTCTTCTTGAACACCCACTTCACTCCAATAGCTTGTCCACCTTTTGGCAATTTTCTTAATTCCCAAGTTTTGTTGAGCCTAATAGCTTGGATCTCCTCATTCATAGCTCCTTGCCATTTTTCATCTCGCATAGCTTTTTCGAAGCTTATGTTCTTCGCATCTTCCATGAGACAAACAAGATGTATCTCATTTGTTGAGTTGTATAAGTCTTGCATAGTTCTTTATCTTGGTTGTCCTCGTTCACTATCATTATCATTATTTGTTGGACTTTCTGGTGGATCGGATGTCGTTGATGTGGTTGGCATGGTTATGGGCATCTTTACCTCCTCTAATGTTGCTTTCTTTGAGTCATTCCAATCCGATTCGGCTCTTTCATTGACTTGCACATCTCGACTTACTACCATCTTTTTGCTTGTCGGCTCTATTAGCTTGTATCCTTTGGTGTTTTTGTCATAGCCAATGAAGACGTACTTCTTGCTTTTATCCTCCAACTTGGTCCCCCGCTGATCCGGCAGAAGTGTGAGACTGTCGGCTTTTGACCGCTCCATGCTTCTTATGGCATTAGATGTTCCAACTTTGCATGAGGGCATCGGTTCTACATATAAATCACGCATTGCGTAGCTTCCGCCCAAAACTCCTTTGGCAGCTTCTTGCTCTTGAGCATAGACAGAATCATGTCGAGAATGTTACGATTCTTCTTTTCGGCCACACCATTTTATTGAGGAAAATACGATGTAGTAAAAAATCTTCTTATGCCGTGTTTCTCATAGAACTCCGTGAATGTCTTCGAGATGTACTCTCCTCCACGGTCGGATCTTAGAGATTTGATAGCCTTGTCAGTCGATTTTTCAACCAACCTTTAGAGATTTCGGACTTTTCCTTTAGAAAATAGATCCATGTTTTCCGTGAAAAATCATCGATAAAAAAAATGAAGTACCGTTTCCCACTGAATGAGCAAGGAGCTATTGACCTACAAATATGTGTATGGATCGATTCAAGTGGTTCTTTGGCTCGATATTTCGCCTTCTTTTGAAATGAAGCTCTTGTGTGCTTCCTTAGCATGCATTCTTCACAAAATTTTCCTTCGTAGTCCATGTTTGGTAGTCCGTGTATCATGTTCTTCTTTACCAAGACTTTCAGACCTCTATGATGTAAGTGGCCAAATCTGAGATGCCACATGGTGCTCTTGTCTTCAACATTTAGCTACAAACATTTTTCTTGTACCTTTTAAAAAGTAAGCTTGTACATGCGGTTCTTACCCATTTCGACTCGAGCCATCGATCGTCCTTACATGTCGTTGAGTTATAACACCTGGTCTTTCATTTGCACCGAATATCTTTCTCTATGAATTGGCCCATACTCAAAATGTTGCTCTTTAGATCCGACACATAATATACTTCCTCGATTGCTTCAATCGAACCACCTTTTTGTAAGAATAAAATTGTACCTTGTCCTTTGACTTGGATCTTTGATGCGTCCCCGAATGAAACATGATCGTCTTTAATTTCTTGTATCTCTTTGAATAGGTGTTTGAGTCCGCACTTGTTATTGCTTACGTCGGTGTCGAGATACCAAGTCAAGTCATTATCGATGTTGGTATCGTCTTGCGCCATCAAGAGAAGACCTTCGTTTGACTCGTCTTCTATTACTAGGTTGGTGTTTTCTTCGACTTTCTTCTTGCCCCAATAGTCCTTGGCATAGTGCCCAACTTGACATTTTTCGAGATTGCAATTCTTCCCATAGTGACCGTTCTTGCCACACTTGTGACATTCGACCACTTTGTTACGTCTACCGTGTCCACAGCCTCTCCACTTTTGTTGAGTAGATTCTCCCTTCTTTTCTTGGTATTTTCCTCAACCACGACCTCGACCTCCATTAAAGCGACCTCCATAACCACGTTCTTGTCCTCGAGACCACAGCGCCTTATCATCTTTAATTGATGTTTTGGTTTGGAGAGCTTCTTGAGTGTATTTTCCTTCGTTTTCTTTAAACGTTTCTCGTTTGCATCTAGCGAGTCGGTTATCTCGACAATTGTCAATTCGGCTATATTGTTTAATTCTTCAATCACACATATTCGAACCTCAAAATCATTGATCAAAGATCGTAATATTTTCTCCACCACTCTTGACTCGAACAAAGTTTTACCATTTTGTTTCATTTGGTTCATCACTGTTTGCACACGCATGATGTAATCGGATACTTATTCTGACTCCTTCATCGACATTCTTTCAAATTTGCCTCGAAGAGTTTGGAGGCGAACGTGTTGACTCGATCGGCTTTTATGAACACCTTCTTTGCCGGTGTTGTACCTGCAATCTTCTCAAAACCCGACTCGTCTACCGCTTAAAACAGAAGATAGAGAGCGGTCTTGTCCTTCATACGTTTCTCCTTCCACGCCTTTACCTGATTTGCAGGCATAGCGTCGATCTCGATTACACTTGGTTCTTCATAACAGGTGGTGATTGATTCCCACATGTCTTGTGCACCAAGCAACATTTTCATTTGGATGCTCTAGTTGTTGTAGTTCGTCTTGGAGAGTCTCAGGCAATGGAATTTGGCCCATCATATTACTTGTGGAATTCATCTTCACTAGTGCTTTGATACCAAATTGTAGAAAGGAGATCGATGGTTTGCAGCAATGTTAGGAATAGATTGAAATGAACAACGGACAGTTTATGGAGCTCATAGCTTTTGTTACTTTTACTGATGCATGTTTTTTTTTCTCTCTCTTGCGATTGTTCAAAGATGAGACTCCCTTTACATATACTAAACAAAAATCAAGTATTGAATGAAAACAATTAAAGCCTCCACCAAGTATGATTTTAACAGGCTTTGACCAGTTCTACATGCGTTGTTTTCAGCTGAAGTTTTCCGGCCATTAGAATTGGAGCCATTGTTTCCAATGGATGGAAATATTAATTTTAGTCAACAATTTTGTGTCCATTGTTGAAGGAAACATGGTCGTTCAAACATGATCCACATTCCAACCTCCAAAATCTTCCTTCTAACTTCATTATCAGGAATTCTGAAATGGAAGGGGTGAGATCAGAGGCAGGCTGGGAAATGGAAGAACAAGGAAGAGATGCTTAATATAGGGAGGACGGAGATAGTGCTGGGTGATGGCGATTAGTTTTCATTTATGCTTTTTCAGGAGTATATATCTCTTGTATTGTAATAAATATTGTGTTGTTAACTGCTGTAGATCTTGTCATGAGAGCTGACAGTTTGTTTTACTCATGAATTATCCAAAAAAAAATTAAAATTAAAATAAAATAAGGAATTCTGTAATAAAGACTCATAGCTTCGCTCAGGTTCCACCATATGTTTCTTCATTTTATCACAAAAATTCTGAGACCTCCCCCTGCTCTTCCCTCTTTGTTGGTTCCTCTTCAATTGTGCTTGTGCATGTTTGAGCTCAATCAGAGCCATATCCAGATCAGCTCGTGGTACAACTGTCTGCTTGGCACCACCAGATTCTCCTTATTTCACATTTCTAGGGTTCGTCATATTAGGGTTTTCACCTAAGTTCCCCTTTTCGCTACATCCCTACTCCTATTATAGGAATTGGTGCTATAGAAGGCGAGCGGGAATGGTTGAAATTGGTTTTTGAAAAGGAAAGGAGGAGTCCGCTATTTCGTTGAGAGAGAAGGGGTATTTTAGGGAGAGACTTTTTTTTTTTTCTAACAGAGTATGGTATAGGCACAACTCGTTCCTTATTTTTAAAATTACACGAGATATTTTTTTCGTTTCAAAATATATAAATAGTTAATTCGATGTGTGGATTTATATGAGTTTTAAATTTGTGTGGAATGTGATGAAAAAAAAATATTTTTTTATAATTGGATTTATTATAACAGTTGTAAAAAGAGATAGTGAGTATATTATAACAAATAATAATTATTTTAGAATTTTTTATGTAAAAATATTACTGAATATAATATATTGTATATATTTTTAGATGATTCAAATAAAAAATATTGTTTATATTATTAAACTAAGGGAATATGAGATACGTATCTTGTGATATTTACACATCTCAAGCACCAATGTAGAGGGAGGCATAGAGTTTATTATCTCGCTAGCCATTTTCACCTCATTTTTATCTATCATTAATTTCGTGTAAATTAAATTTTGTGTAAATTATCAATAGTTTATATTTTTTAAACTTATTTATCAAAAACTCATTCCTAACTTATTTAGTTTGATTTTAAGATTGATTTATCATTTTTTCTTATTAGATATCATTGAATTGAAACCTTTTATTTTTTACAGATGGCTAATTAGTAAATAAGAGAATGAGGCATAATCAATTGATCATATTTTCGATTTTGATAACTAATGGGTAATTCTTTTTTTTTTTTTTTTGTTTGGTTTGTTACTATAATCACTTATCATCCATTGACTCAATTATCACTTAGCACAACTACTAAACAATAAATTAGCAAAGAACTAGTAAATTCCACTAAAAAGAAAAACTAGTAAATGTCATTTTTCATAACATGAGAATGAGCTCATGAGTGACGTATATCGGACACATACATGCATCCTAGGCAAATATAGGAACCAAATGGAAGTAGCTATGTTTTCTTTACAAAACAAATTGACGAGCTAGTTAGGAGATACTGTAGATGGGAGGTCAAAGATCATAAACTACAAAGGGATCGATCATCTTTTTATCCATTTGAAAAGAACCTTTTTAATACAAAAAGTAGTTATGCGTGTACATGTTATGTTGAACATAACATGCAGTATGAAGACACTTAACTGTAATAAAACCGATCAGTAGATAAGTCGTTCAACTTGGTTGAGTGAGCGGACACACACACATTACATCAAAACATTAAAATCGATAGGTATAGCTTTCTCTTTGGAATGAATAGTAAGTATGAATAGATGTCAATGGCTTAGGATGAACCATGCCAAAGGATCGATAAGGGACAAAAAATATCATAAAAAAGAAAAGAAAAAAATGAATAGAGAGGTCAAAGGGACCATACCATGCATGTTAACCTTATAGACTCCTAACTGATGGGAACATATGGTTCCTTGTAGACAATTGATGGACTCGGATCACTATAACTTGTTACTAATATCAGAGGAGGAGGATGTTCATTATGTTTATCGACAAATCACAATATATTGTACGAGAACAAGTCATGCTTTAGAATAAAAAGGGGGGTTTAGTTATAGATTAATGAGTACTTATTGAACTTAAATTAATATTGAACCAAAACATCATGTCTTAGAAGAGAGGGTTTAAATGACGTATTCGAAAACTTAAGAGGACCAAAGTGTCGAGTGAGTTAAATATTGTCTCAAGAAACTATTAGGGAAGTATCAGGTGCTGATACTCAATGGTATATGCAAATCAGCTTACTTTGTGTTCGTACCTCCATTTTACTTGCTTTTAAATGTTTAAACAATATCAATGCATTAGTGAAGCGACTCTCTCGATATCGAAGCAATCAAATCGTGCAAAAAAATTATAAATGTCATTCAAATCATATATTTCCTTCTTTTTATAAAAAAATATAATAATTTTACTGTACACATATATAGTGAAGGATTTTGACCCATCTTGTTGATATATCAAACGATGTTTTTTATAAAATTTTCGAAAAACACAAATAATAATTTTTATTTTGTAATATAACCTGCATTATAAAAATTTCATTTTTATTTTATTTAATGATAAAATAAAATTCATTAAAATATACTGTATAATATTAAAAATCAAAAAACAAATTCCCTGGGACGAAGAATACATGTCAGCATAAAACAAAGAGGACAACGAGAATGTACGGAAGTCCCCACTTATTTTATAGAAGGCTAGCTGTTTTCTTTTTCTTTTTGCTTGTTTTTTTTAATAACCATTTCCAAATTCGAAGTGGGATCATATCACACAATCAGTCATGATATGTCAAAATCATTACTGAAAATCCATGTGTTAGACTATCCTTTCTCGACAAAAACGAAAGATAGTATTATTTCCTTCACTTGAAGAAATCCATACTATCCTCTGGATCGAGGGAAGTGTAAGACTATCAAAACCTATACATATAAGAGCCGTTTCCATGACCAACCAAGTCTGAAGGAATTTTCTAATGTTAGATTTATTCTATAATTTTTAATTAATTATTATCGAATTAAATTGAGTTAATTAGTTTTATTCGCATCATACGACGATCGAATATCATTTTTTTTTAAATTATAATGAAACACTAGTGATAATTTAAGTGGAATAATTTTTATTATACTTCAACCTGATGCCAGTAGAATAATTTTCTTGCGTTCTTAAAATGACAAATGAAACTCGTCAAAATACATGTTGAATAATATAATGATTGAAAATGTTGTATATAATATGGGATAGAGAAAATAATTCATAAATGTGCAATCTCATTCTCGAACGTATGTATCATCAATGACACCCAAATTTCACAAGCACAATGTCCACGTGTGAGTAACAATATCCATGAGCAAAGTTAACGATGATCAATGTCGTGTATAACATTTTCATGAGTCCCTTTAATTAATATTGTTAAAGATACTTTAACCTATTATATATATATACTCTATTATAGGGCGGGTTAATGTGAGTTGAGTAGATATTTATTAGATCTGTGATGAATGGATCCGTTAATTGCTACATCAGGTTTATAAATACACATTAACTACGTCACTTTCCTAACCCTAACAGTTCTTTGAAGTGGTAACTCATCTATACCAGTCGCCAAAGAAATTAAGAAATTGGAGCCTGTTAATCCCATTTGTTCATGTTCCTGTTTCACATATCTAATCGGTTCAATTAAGTATTCATCGTGATTAATTTTCGTTGTGCATCTATGACGATCAAGATATACGTATAATTGATATCAATCACTGTTTGGTAGTCGAAATCTATCTATAATGATTAGATTTGCCTGTTAGGACATGAAGAACATAAGGTTAATTGATCTATTAGATCAATGGTGCAATTATGAATTTGGAGAGCTCGTATGCTGTTGAGATTTTCTTATGGATATACAAAGATATATTTTGGTCGAAAATCCAACTGATTAAAGTGTTGATTAAAGTGTTGGAGTGATTTCAATTTTTGTTAGAATATTTTATTGAAGTAGATCATCACATCTAAGGGTCGGATTGATGAAAAATGATGTCGATTATCGTGTTTAATGAGTATCTTTTGTTTATTTGGTTAAACATATACTTTATCCCCTTCAAACTCATATGTATATATACATACGGAAAATCATTCGTGTTGCAAAAGACAATGTAATTGCTGCTGTAAATACTGCAGGTCGATGATTTTATCTTATAAGTTGAAAAATATACACCGTAAGTTGATGAATATGTAGAATCAAGTTTTTAATATATTTTTTAACTAAAATCTGACTTATATACATTCAATAAAATTATAATATAAATTTTTCAATCTACAATTTACAACAGACACTACGCTGTTTTTTATAGCACCAACGACACATCCATACATACATATATATATATATATGAGAATGATCTAATGAGTGACATATATTGGACGCATACATGCACCCTAGGTACGTATGAACTAAATGGAAGTAGCTATGTTTTCCTTTACCAAGCAAATTGACGCGAGTTAGGAGATAGATTGGAGGTCATAAATCCTGGGATCAATCACCTTTTTATCCATTAGAAAAGAAGCTTTTTATACATAAAAATGTTGAACATAGCATGCTATGAAAACACTTAATTGTAATACAACCAATCGGTAGATAAGTCGTTCCACTTGGTTGAGTGAGCGGCCATACATTGCATCAAAGTTTTAAAACTAATATTTGACCCCAAAAAAAAAAAAGGTTTTAAAACTATTAGGTAGCTTTCACTTTGGAAAGAATAGTAAATACTGCTACATAGATGGGAATGGCTTAGGATGAGCTATATCAAAAGATAAAGGGGGAAAAAAAAAGGAATAGAGAGGTTAAAGGGACCATGCATTTGATGGACTCCTAAATAATGGGAAGATATGGTTCCTTGTAGATGATTGATGAACTCGGATCACTATACTATAGCTTTTTAACTTGATAGTAATATTAGAGGAGGACGATGTTCGTTATGTTTATTGACAATCGCAATAGTTCTAGGACAAGTCATGTTTTAGAACAAAAGGGGTAATTGATTAATGAGAAGTACATTTTGAAAACTTAAATTATTTAACCAAATTAAGTATCATGTCTTAGAAATAAGAGAGGGTTTAAATCACCAAATCGAAAACTTAAGTGGACCAATGTGTCAATTGAGTTAAATATTGTCTTAAGAAAGTAAATTGCTAATCACTCCCTTTACTCACATTTTATTATTAAAGTAACATAATTTTAAAAAATAAATAACACATTATAAAAGAAAAATAAATATCAAATAAAAAAGTGAAAAAGTGAAAATATATACAAACATAAGATAAAATTAAAATCAAACAAATATTATTATAAAATAAATAAATAATACAATATAAATATTGATTAAAAATATATTAATCATTATAATAACACATATTATAAAACATAATATAGAAATCATAACTTTTGTCATGCAATATTAGATTCGTTAGAAAGACATCGTCGCCTAAATTATAAATATATATTTTTATTATTTTTCATCTAAAAAATAAATAAAAATCAAACTAAAACTATAACATAAATAAAGGATAATATACAAAGGATAGTTTAAGAATTTAAAAAAAAAAATACATGGGGGTTATACTTGTGGGGGAAAGAGGGTGGTGCGTGGCAATGCTCCTCAAGAAACTGTTGGGGAAGTATCAGAACCTCCTTGGGGACGTACACTCACACCCTAATAACACTGACACTCAATAGAGTGCTATATGCAAATCAGCTTGCTTTCCTTTCGTACTTGCTTTTAACTATTTAAACAATAAGGAAAATCATTGGTAACAGTCCAAGGAATTACTGCTGGATTATACCTTCTATTCATTATAAATTACATCTTATTTAATCATGAATTATATCTCAAAAAACAAAAAATAATATAATTTACAATACAAATAAGATACAGTTTACTATAAATAAAGAAGGTATCTCCTTCATTGGTGCAATACCAACGCCGCATCAACAATATCAATACATTAGTGAAACGACTGTCTCCATGATTTAAATGTATCAAAGCAATCAAATCGTCCAAAAACATTTTAAGTGTCATTTAACCTATACACATATCAGCATCAAAAAAGTAGCATTGGACAACGAGAATGACCGGAAGTCCCCACATATTCTTAGGAAAACTAGTTGTTTTCATAAAATAAATGATAATATAATAAAATAAATAAGTTTTAAATTATATATTTGTAATGGACAATGATATGTGATGTTATAACAGCGTATTCGCTGTTGTAACTATTGTAAATTGAAAAATTTATATTATAAGTTGAAAAATTTATATTATAAATTAATCAATGTATAGTCATGTTTTAATGTATTTTATAACCAAAATTTGAATATATATATATAAAATAAATTATAATATAAATTTTTAACTTAAAATATAAATTTTTTAATTTGCATAATACAACAACATACTACCTATTGGTACACCACTATCGACCCATCCTATTTATAATACAACAAAAATGTGAAAACTGCATCGTTATAAAGAATTCAATCACGATATACTCACTAAATAATCATAAAATGCGCCGAACCATAATCATGATGTGACTAAACCAAGTAGTGTCTTGAAAAGTCGGTTGTACGATAGCATGCACAGGGAGATTATATAGAAGACAACAAAAAGTAGGTCAAGGTTGCGGTTGAAACAACCAATATTGGGTCACTTGGTAGTGGCTGTTTCCATGTTAGACGTATGGTGGTGTATGGTGATGGGAATACCAGTGTCTGACATCTGCAAGGAGACTGTTGTTTGATGATATCTTTTGCTGTGCTCTTATTTTTGAACTATGTATGCCTGTTATAGCCACTTATCTTTAATGAGCAAAAAAAGAAAAAAAGAAAAAAAGAAAAGAAAAGAAAATGATAGCATGCACGCAACATGAATTTCTATCCAATGACGACCTTGATTTTCCAACATTTAGTTTTATCATGCTAAATTTTGGCAGTGTTCGATAAATAGTGTTGTTTTGGTTTTGACAATCTCAAAACTTAGGACAAAACAAATTATCATGTTATCTTCAAAAGTGATAAGAATAATCTCGTCTCATCTCCATCTAGAATCTAGCATCTTATGTCCTAACAACTATAGATGTCTTGGTTGCGAAAGAGCCCGACATGATTATAAGTCCAATTGTCGTAAATCTACCATCCAAATTTCAATCATCACTCTTTTTATGGAAAATAAATCAATTAAGTATGAAATTTCAAGCTACACTTTATTCACAAGCCACTCTTAAAAATATATAAACTTATTTAAGCATTAGGTTTTGTGTTCCAAGTCCCAACTGACCCCTAAGACCATTTTTGGTACTCAATTTAAGAAAGGATTGGATAATTAATATCTAATAATCCTATATTTGGAAGGAAAATAAGCAACTGGATTATTAATCTCACTTAGAAAGATAACACTTATAATCTCCTCATTATTAATTCCACTCCCATGGTATTATTTATCCCTCAAGCTAGATATGTATCGCAACCTGTCCATCACCCATTGATCGCAACTTGACCGAGCAATCGATCGATCGTTGACTGTCGACAGCTGCCTATGGCCACAGCTAACCGTCGCTTGATCATTGTCTGATCACCGACCGTCACCCGACTGTCGACCATCACTAGTCAATCGTCGTCTGACTCCTCCTGATCACTAACTGATTATCTCGTGCCGACTGTTTATTAAACCCTTTTTTACTAAACATGATTTGTAATAAGATAGGATAGGAGAACTATTCCCAATAGATTAATGCCTTATCTTAGCATGCTCGTATCAAACGAGGCCTAAGCATTTAACAATGTATATGGCTTGTAATTGTGGCTCCCGTAGAGAAGTGCAAAGCTAATTGTAATTTTCTTATGGTTATATTTCACGTCAATCATAAAAGAATTTATTATTGATCTGGTTAAGTCCTTGTAACCATGAAGAAACTTAAGAACTTAACTACGTATTTTCCTTCCAATGATAATGGACGAACTTTCCAAACACCTCTTTTACAGTTATTTTATTCAAAAATATTTATGGTGGAGGTTATTCAAAATGGAGTTAAATACAAAGAAAGGGATTAAAAAGTTATGAAGTTGATGTCGGAGGAAAGTCTATCCTTTTTCGTCTACATCTGCTGTTTGATGTAACAAAAGCCATTTATGTATAGACGTGTTCGTTCATATTGCCTACTTGTTTTTCCACTATTAAGTACAAGGCTGGATCATGGCAAGTTATAGCTTTAAGGCGTTAGAAGTTGTAAGCAAAAAGGGTATTATTGATCAAGGAACCATTGTCACGGTGAAATTCCACAATTTTCTATACTCTACGTGTTATTGTTTGATTCAATTTCCTATGCAATTTTCTGTATTACATGCATGTCCTTTCCACATCCTTTTTGACAAAATTATATGGGTATATTCATTTTCATTTATTTATTTGTAGCCGAGCTATGTTGGTTAAGTGACATTCATGAAGGAAATAATGTACATGATATTTTTCCCGAAAGTTATGGTCACTAGGGTTGTGGTTAAGTATGAAGTGCATAGAATTTCTAGTTTTTGCATCGGTTTACCGTTGATACATTATTCTTACATGATAAAGGGGTCCAAATGCTGCAATTAACCCACCGGAGCTCGTCTCAGAAACTTTTTCAATTATTTTGATTATCCATTTATATTTTTCTTTTAAAATTCTAATTTTTTTTTGTGTGTAAATTTGATTGTCATTTTTTTAAAACGTTATGAGAGCGCATAGAGTCTGTTATAATCCCTTATTCTTAACATCATTAAAATATTTAAAATTGAAAGTTGTTTTTTGAGAATTACTGGTCTGCTCAGACAAACAATTCAATAATATAGAATATCCCTTACTTTTTTTAAAGGAAAAATTGCATTGAACCCTTCTATGTTTTCACTATTTGCACCTTTTCTCTTAACTTCGGGAACCGGAATAGAGATCCTCTTTCGAAGTGTTAATATATTGAATATCAATTTTTACTTGAAATTTAAAGGTTCTTTGCTCATTTCTATAGTTTAGGGATGATCATGAAAGTGGAATTAAAACCAAAACGTAATAGACGCTGTAATTGAACGCCATTGTTTTTTTTTTTTTTTTTTTTTATGTTTTTTTTTTCTCATGACTTCAAAGAAAAAAATGGCTTGAGTGTATTGTTTTTAAAGAAATCATTTTTTAGTAGACGATTTCTAACCAATAAAAATTACAAATCATTTGAAACCAGTTTTGTGTGTGTCAGAAGACGATTTCTTGTGTCACTTGAATCTGAATTTCTTAATTAAGATGTGTGTTAAATAACTTGAAACTATTTCTTAATCAAGTTATATTTTTTTTTTATTATCTAAATTCTATGTTAATATTTATAAAAATATTTTCCAAAATAAAAATTCAGTTTCATTTTTTATTTCTTCAATAAAAATAAATTCATTTCCAGGAAAAACGATTCATTTTCTAATGTAAATGAGAAAAATTTTGCCCTCGAATAGATGCTCCGGTAATTGAGGCCTCCACAATATGCTGAGAAGGCACCTTACCACCACTCGGGCCCCTTATTGATTCAACGGTCCACTGGCTGCCAATGTGAAAAGCAAAACTGAAAAAGTAACAAATTGGCATCTTCCTATCCAACACTTGCTATATATACAAACTCATTTCCATCAACTCTGTTCATTCCCATCTTCTCTTCAACATATATCACCACCTCTAAATTCATATATACGTTTCTCAAGTAGAACACTATCCAAAACAAGACATTCTTAGAGGAAAAGTGGAAGTCATGGGATCGATAAGAAGATCGAGGGCGACCGTTCATCCTCAACCCAAGTGCAATGATCAGCTGGGTTATGATCATAACAATATGGTAGGCAATGATGTTCCTAGCACGTCGCTTACCGTCTGGACGAAGTCACTGGTCTACGGCTGCAATGGCTTCACTGTCTTTGGTACCGAAGGAGGTTTGGTATTTCGTGTAGATAACTACAAGGGCCATTCAGGCGAAGTTGTCCTGATGGATCACAAGGGCATACCGATCAACACCGTTCGTCGTACTCATAAGCTGAGTCTGAGGGATACATGGTTTATATACGAGGGAGAAGCATTGGAGAAGCCAATGTTCTCGGTGAAGAAGCCAGGGCAGAGACTGAACTTCAATTCATCCAATGTGCTCGCTCATGTTACATTTTTCGGATCCTCCCAAGACAGACGACTGGCTTATACTATTGAGGGTACATATGCCAAGAGATCCTGCAAGGTGTTAGATCAATCGAGTAATGTCGTGGCAGAGATCAAGAACAAGGATACAGGCAATGAATCTGCCTCATTTGGCACCGAGGTGTTTCAGTTGATAATGCGGCCCGGATTTGACTCGAGTCTAGCAATGACTATGGTCTTGCTGTTGGATCAAATGTTTCCCTAGCGTTTTGGTTCTGTAATTTTGTATATTAATGTAGTGTAGGAGCCTTCTGTGAATGATTAATACATGAGCGCATATGGAAATCGGCATGATTTTTGGTTATAAAAACAGAGAATTGTTATGTTACAAATATAATCAAGATAATCACTTCGGCTATCCCACCGTCCAGTCGTCCACCAAGGAGGAAGCAATGTGCATGCTAGCATAATTAATTACGATCTTAATTCAAAGAATAAAAGGCTGATCAGTGTTTCCAAAATTTAAGGTGGACATTAAGTCCGTATAGAATCTGTATCACCTAATATCTAGATCGGTTTCTACCATTATTTGAACACAAAAGTGAACATATTATTTTGCAATCAAGCATATACAACTGCATCAAACATTAAGAAAAGGATCGTACATGATGCACTGGTTACATAGTTATAGTTCCTTTCGTCAGAAACCTTATTGGATGGGATAATGCCATGGCAATTGAGAGCTTATTACTAAGAAAACTTAGAGCTGGGGCAGTTATGCGTTTATTTACTCATCAAGCATGTCTACTTGTCTTTGTTAGCGGTGGAAGCTTGTTCTGAGAGTATAAGTTATCTTGACAATGTAAATTTTCTTGTATCGACATTGTCATCGCCCTCTGGCAAATCATCTATATCTTCCTTTACTAGTGAGTAGTGTAGTCTCAACTGTAAAGCGACCTCCGGTTTCAGCCTAGTCAACACGAAGCCGCGCCTCCTTCATGAACTCGGTTACTTTATGGTTTCGGCTCATCTACTGAACAAATTGTGCACCACTTGGTGGAAAAATGAAAAACCATAAAGTTATGGTCCAAGGACATTTGCAGAAGGGTGAATGGCAATATGATCCAATTTGACATAAGAACAGGTTTGAATGAAAGTTGAACCTGATTACTTTTAGGTTGATAAAATGGTTGTATTATGGTCATTATTTATCGTAATGATCACCACGTCTTCCTTGGTATATAGTCTTCGTGTGTCTAATATCGTTATGTTAGTTCAATATATACATCGGTTTCATACTTATTGGTGCTCATTGCAACAATCTTCCATGCTCGAAAACGGCCAAGTAGCTTACACCGTTATAGGCCACACACCTTCACAGCATCAGCTATTTTCTTGATACAGAGGAATGTTGAATGCTGTGCAAGGCATGAATCGACTTCAGCACTCCAATATTCACTAATATATTTTTTTTAAAAATTATTAGTCAACCTTAGTCCTCTTTATTGAACCCAAAACATTGACTAAACATTTGGCATATTATTTATGCGATGGCGCTGTATGTCAATCTTCCACATGACATCAAGAAATCATGAAATCATGAAATACACAACTTGTCAGCAGGAGGAGCCTTAAGCTAAGCATGAAGTTGAAGAGCAAACGAGCCCGTTATTTGTCCGACTCCAGTCGACGCGGACAACTTTTCTCCGCTATTGTTGATTGATGTTGAATTTCCCTATGACCTTTCGATGGAGGAGAAAATCATTATTCATTATCCCGACAAGCTGTCATATTTTTTTGGTTCATAAGGTCAAGAAGAAAGCTTAATCTCAACAAAATAGTCCAATAAGAGAAAGAAACTATCTAACCTATAAACCACTTCATGGTTTCATATATAATCGATGTGGCGAAACCCCACATCATAATATTGGTCACCGTTTGAGAACCGAAGATCCACGAATGGTTTTATTCTTGATTCTTCGAGGGCCAGACATGGCCTTTCTCGTATGAGCCTTATTGTCCAAATAACCCTTTTTCGTTTTGATCCTCGGATGTCTATTGTGGTCCACTCTAGACGTTTTTCACTCCTAACTCTTCACTGCACATGCAAGGCAGAGCTCTTTCCTCCCCGACATTATCAAGCGTCAGGTAGGTCTTTTCCAGGTCGCCCCTTTTGCATCACCCGTTCTCTCAACAACAACATCTAAGTGTTAGGTCCATGAAGTCAAGAGGAAAGCTCAATCCCAAAAGATTAGTCCAGTAAAGAAAGTGTGCACTATGGGATATTGATGATATGAAAACACTAGGAGATGATGGGTACTCGTTAGAATTGTAATAGTCTCACGCATATCGTGCAGTGTGCGCTGTACATATAGGCACAATAGGTACCCAGATCCACTTTATCTGGATCTTGTTGATCCATCATGTAGCCAGATCCGTTTTTTCTGTATCTTGTTGTTCCATCATCTGTTTCGTCAATATAAAGAGAATGATTCCTAAAGGATCTTTGTGCTTGGCAATTCTTCTCAAGTTCTCTTATGGTATCAGAGCTTTCTGATCCACCACACATAGAATTCTCCATCAATTCCTCGAGCTCGATGGGCACCATTAGCACCAATGGCTCCACCCTGTCCGGCACCACCACAAGCACCAACATACTGCCTATACCAGCCTTCAACCACATGATCAATGTGAAGCTCTCTAGGGAAAATTACCTTCTGTGGAAAGCACAGCTCCTCCCGTACCTTCGAAACCAGCAGTTGCTTGGATACGTTGACTGCACCAGCAAGGGCCCGTCGGCAACACTCACTACGACGACCGCTGACGGAGCATCAATTGCGCCAAATCCAGCCTACACCACATGGTTCCAACATGACCAATTGGTGTTGAGCTCACTCATTTTCTCTCTTACTGAAGAAGTGCTCTCCAACATGACCAATTGCTGTAAAAGATCTCGGGCGACTGGAATTCTTTCTGGGTATTGCAATCACTTCAGAGAAAAATGACATCTTTCTGTCCCAGAAACGATATGCCCTTGATCTTGTCAGCAGAGCTAACATGAACAAATGCAAGCCAATATCAACTCCAATGGCCACTGGGGAGAAACTGTCCAAGGAACATGGTGTACCACTGACTGATCGCGCTGTTTTTCAATACAGAAGTATTATCGATGGATTGCAATATCTGACAATAACAAGGCCTGATCTCTCCTTTGCTGTCAACAAGGTCTGCCAGTTCATTCAGAACCCCACTGATGTACATTGGGCTGCTGTCAAACGCATATTGCGCTATGTAAAGGGAACTGCTGATAAAGGACTGAAGCTACGGAGATCAAGTTCAGCAATCATCAGCGCCTTCTCTGATACTGACTGAGCAGGGTATCCCGACGATCGACGATCCACAAGTGGTGCTGTAGTATATCTGGGTTGTAATCTAGTGTCATGGAGCTCTAGAAAACAACCTATTGTGTCTCGGTCTAGTACCGAAGTTGAGTACAAGGCCATTGCTAATATAACTGTTGAAGTTCTGTGGGTTCACTCACTTCTGAAGAAGCTCTGCATGTTTCAGAGAAAGGCACCCATCCTCTGGTGTGACAATTTGGGCGCAACTTATCTGACGGCGAATCCGGTGTTTCATGCTCGGACAAAGCACATCGAAGTGGATTTTCATTTCGTCAGAGAACAAATGCACGAAAGGCACTGGACGTTCGGTTTATCTCCTCCAAAGACCAGATAGCAGACATCTTCACCAAGACATTGTCGAGGTCATCGTTTGATTCAATCTGTAGCAATCTCAACTTGCAATACCCCAGTTGTGATTGAGGAGGACTGTTAGAATTGTAATAGTCTCACGCATATCGTGCAGTGTGCGCTATACATATAGGCCCGATAGGTACCCAGATCCACTTTATCTGGATCTTGTTGATCCAT
Source organism: Drosera capensis (assembly GCA_001925005.1). Taxonomy (NCBI): domain Eukaryota; kingdom Viridiplantae; phylum Streptophyta; class Magnoliopsida; order Caryophyllales; family Droseraceae; genus Drosera; species Drosera capensis. The sequence goes on from LIEC01011753.1 coordinate 115,837, forward strand.
CATGTAGCCAGATCCATTTTTTTTTTTGATCTTGTTGTTCCATCATCTGTTTCGCCAATATAAACAGAATGATCCCTAGAGGATCTTTGTGCTTGGCAATTCTTCTCAAGTTCTCTTAGTACTATGGTGCATTCTTTAAACGTAGTTGGTCCATCATTGGAGATTCAGTTTGTACAGCCATTAAGAATTTTTTCTAGTCAGGTACTATCTGAAAGATCCTTATAGAGCCAAAATGCACAATGGAACAATATCGATATCTTACTTCCAACCATTGTGTTACAGTAGTTGTTTCATGCACCTTACACCAACGGAAAGCTCTAACTAGAGAAAAAGAGAAGTGAATTTGTGTATTAACTCTAATCCCTTAGTTCTAGGATGGCCATGTATAGATGGAGTCACAAGCCTTATATAGGAAAGGGTTAATGACCCACTTGACCTTTCGATTTTCAATTATCATGAAAATCGTTATTGCAATGATGGAGAAGTGGAAGGGTTAGGAAGATTAAGTAACCGAATAACCTTTCATCTTTTATATTTATTGTTACTTAATGTCACATGAACCAACCACCATAAATAAATATTATGTGACATTCTCCCACTTTGATTCATGTGCCATAATAAATCCACTACCTTATCTCTTGTAATGTACACTGGATTGAAATATCAACACGCAAATCATGATAGTCATACCCTAAAATCTGATACTCCTTTCCATGCATTATAACATATAACTACTTCGATGAAATAGTTTTATGAATGAATAATCCCGAATGTCATTCTAGGTCATCTTAGTAAATCCCATTGGATTTTGTAGAACAATACTTAATATGCATAAACTTAAAATACGTTCTACTAAGAAGCAATTATAATACAAATGTTCATGAACCAGACAGTGTTTAGATGACGAGCTTACTCTTGTGAAAACAACAACAAGCCCATACAAACCACATGATGCTTATAAATTGCTACCGATAAAGCCTTAGTTAAAGGATCAGTGATCATATTTTGACCAATAATATGCTCTATGGAAATAGAGTCTTCCTTTATACGATCTCGAACGACTCTGTATTTGATATCGATATGATTGCTTTTATTCTTACTCTTATTGTTCTTTTAAAAGAACACAACAGTCATATTATGACAATAGATTCTCAAAAGGCTTAGATATAGAGTCCATAACTCTAAGACTTGTGATAAAATTTCTCAACTGTAGTGCCTGTGACAATGCTTCATGACATGCAATGAACTTATACTCCATTGTGGAAGATGAGGTGATGGACTGATATGCAATGACACTTTTCCAAGTAACGGCTCCCCCAGCAAAAAGATAAATACAATATGAGGTAGACTTTCTTGTATCTTTACATCCATTATAGTAGACATCGGAATATCCGACTACTTCAAGACGATCGCTCTATTGATAAGTCAACATGTATTCCTTGGTTCCTTGAAGATACATCAAGACTTTCTTTGCATCTATCTAGTGGGCTTTCCCTGAATTACTTTGGCATCTTCCTAAAACTGCTACTATAAATGCTATGTCTGGTCGAGTACACACCATAACATAATTAAGGCTTCCAACTATGGCTTGCCCTTCATCTCGATCCTTTCTAGAGAATTTTTTGAACATTGTTCCTCACTTAAAATTTTCTCTTCTATTATAGGTGTTGTTCTCGATGAGCATATGCTCTTCTCATATCTCTCCAAAATTTTATTGAAGTAGGCCTTTTGAGATAATCCCAATGTCTTGAGATTTCTATCTCTGTGAATCTCTATGCCTAATAACAGGCTTCACCTAAATCATTCATGTCAAAGTTTTGAGAGAGAAAATATTTAGTTTTATCTAGCAACCCCGAATCACTTGTAGCAAGAAGGATGTCATCTGCATAAAGGACAAAGAAAATGAATTTGCTCTCACTGAAGTTGAGATATATATACATTCATCAACGACGTTCTCCTTAAAACAAAATAAAGTAATAACGTCGTTAAATCTCATATACCATTGACCTAAAGCTTGTTTTAGTCTATATATAGATTTCTTAAGTCTACAAACCAAGTGATTTCCTTCAAAAGAGAAAAACCCTTCTCGATGTTTCATGTATATCTCTTCCTACAATGACTCATTAAAAAACGCCATTTTGATATAGATCCAAGTCAAAATGAGCGACTAAAGCCATGACCATTCCAAATGAATCCTTATTAGAGACTAGAGAGAAGGTTTCATTGTATTCAATGCCTTCTCTTTGAGTAAAACCTTTGCCTACAAGTCTAGTCTTATATCTTTCAACTTTACCAAGTGAGTCCCTTTTGGCCTTACATACTCATTTATAACCTACAACTATATTACCCTCTGGTAATTGAACTAGACCCAAACTTGATTATCAGCTTTAGATTTTATCTCATCTTGCATTGCATTATGCCAAAATATGGCATACTCACTACTCATGGCTTATGAATACATCTTAGGGTCATCTTTCGATCCAAGATCAAAGTCAGACTCTACGAGATATACAAGAAAATCACTAAAATTTGTTGATCTTATTTCTTTAGAGGATCTTCTGAGAGATACTTCTTCGTTCAGAATGACCTCTAGTTTTGGATTTTTCTCTTGATAATTTTCTCCATCTGACAATTCTTTAACGTTGTGTTGGGGAATAATCAATCCCTCGTCATCAGTTGTGGTTCTGGTGGAATCTCTGATTTCACTGATATCAACCTTTCGTGAAATATCACTTCCATTGATCTCATGATTCTCTAGAAATTTCATATTTCTTGCCTCAACAATTCTTTTGTTTTGTGAAGGACAATTAAATCTAAACCCCTTGGAGTTAACCGTATAGCCAATGAAAAAATCGCTAATAGTTCGAGGATCCAGTTTCTTTAGGTTAGGATTATACATCGTGACTTCAACTGGGTATCCCCAAACATGCATGTGATTAAGACTAGGTTTTCATCCATTCCATAACTCGAATGGAGTTTTGAAAATAGCCTTAGATGGAATCCTACTCAAAATATATACAACAGTTTTCATGGCTTTACTCCATAAAGTGATAGGGAGAGTAGAATTACTTATCATGATTCTCACCATGTCCATCAAAGTATGATTTTTTTTTTCGACTACATCATTTTATTATGTGTATCTGACATAATATATTATGCTATAATGTCTTCCTTTTCAAGAAAGTTCATGAATAGACCTTTCATTTGCCCTTACTCGATATATCTATCATAATATTCACCACCCCGGTCGGACCTAACAATTTTAATTGTTTTGCCCTTTTGTTTCTCCACTTCTTTTTTGAAAGTTTTAAAAGCATCAAGTGCTTCTAATTTGTCAAGCAGAAAATAAAAAAGATACATAAACCTGCTATGGTCATCGATAAATGAGATAAAATATTTCTAACCATTAAAACAAGGTGTAGGTAAAGGTCCTTAGATATCTGTATGTATGATCTCAAGTATTTTAGTACTCCTTCTAGCACCCTTAATTGACTTGTTAGTCTGCTTACCCTTAATGTAGTCTATACAAGTGCCGAAATCAGAAAAATCAAGAGTTTCAAGAACTCCATCATTAACCAATCATTTGATTCATTCGATTGAGATGTCTCCCAATCTTTTATGCCAGGAGTAATTCTTCAAAATATTTCTTTTATTTCCAACACAACCATCCGTAGTGTGCATACTATGCTCATAATAAGGCTTCAAATCCAACTTATATAAGAAATCAACAAGTTTGCCAGTACCAACAATAAATTCATTCTTGAATATAGTAAAACTATCATTAGAGAAACAGAATTTAAAATGAAATTTAAGAAGTCTTGAAATCGAGATCAAATTTCTAGAATATGAAGGTACATAAATGGTTTTATCAAGATCTAAATAGAATCCATTGCTTAAAACTAGTTGATAAGTCCTCACGCCTTCAACAGATGAATGCATCTGATTCCCTGAACAGATGCATCGTCCACTTTTCATCGGCTTCCTTGGGTGTAGAAATCCCTGGATGGTGGTTGAAATATGATTTATAATACCAAAATCAATCCACCATGTGTTGTTTGGAACACTTATTAAATGAGATTCATAACATACATGAGTTGAAGGAATACCTTTCTTTTGAAGCCAAGCCTGATACTTCAAGCAATCCTTCTTGTGATGTTCTCACTTCTTGCAAAAGAAGCATGAGTTCTTCAACCCATCTTTCTTGATTAGAATGTTCGACTTGTTTTCTTTAAAATTGTCAGGATCTTGTTTCTTTCTCTTTTCCTTGACATGAGTACTTAAATGAGTTGATTCAATTCTATTATATTTCGGTCTCACCTCCTCAGCTTGAACACACATTGTTAACAATTCATTGATCGACAACTTGTCCTTATGTGTGTTATAAAAGGTCTTGAATGCCCCATATTCTATAGGGAGCGAGTTGTGGACAAAATGGACAAGAAACGAGTCTGAAATCTCAACCTCAAGGATCTTTAACTAAGAAGTCAAGTCCCTAATTTCCATAATGTGCTCACGCACACCTTTAGTGCCATCAAAACTCATGCTAGAAAGCCTTTTCATTAAAGTACTAGCAAGAGCTTTGTCTGAAGACACAAACTGCTCCTCTATGGCATTAAGATACTAAGAGGCCGAGTCACAGTCGGGAATAGAACCCTTTATGTTTTTGGTCATGCGGGACTTGATGACCATTAAGCTCAAGTGATTGGATCTTTCCCACTTTTCATAAGCAGTTCGTTGCACTGGAGTACTAGCATCCTTGAGAGCCAAAGGTTTCTCTTCACGAAGAGTCAAGTTGATGTCCATTAAACCCAAAGTGAAAGAAATATTTTCCTTCCATTCGGAAAAATTATTACCATTCAACATAGAAACACAAGAGGAATCAAAAGACGACATAACTGTAATAACCAAGGAAAATAAAGTCCATGAAAATCATGAAGTAGTAAAGTCAAACCTTCCAACGGATAGAGGTCACAACCACATTGAATTTACACAATGAGACTAATAAATCTAAAACAACGATTATTTTTTGTACCTGTGGGCATAAGAAAATATTTATATTTAAACCCAGTATCTCATTCTAATTAATTTATCTAGATAAATAGCCTTTTCTGTGGGTATAGACTCAATATCCAGTGATAAAACACTCACACTTTAGGTAACCAAGTCTTCTTTTATTAAAATTCATATCATGTCAACTTAAAGATGCTATGGCTACTCTATAAATCACATTGACATGAAAATTAAACTTTATGAAGACGTGATTATATATAACATTTATTCATTCCATTGTAAGCATAAACATAAGATCAATAAAAAAACATACTATACTTACGCTTTAAATTTTCATGATATCAACTATCCACTATAACAGTAGGATTGAATCTTTCGTTAGTTTGAAAAATCATGAAGGAAGTAGTACATGACCCACCATGGTCACCTAATCAGCATGGAATATTTCCATAGGACTAGTGCAGTGAATTCAAAACCGTTCAAAAACTCGTCTGCCACTACAACAGTAGCATAACCTTTTGAAACTATTATCCCTTTGCACAAAATTCTCCCATAATATATATTTTAATATCTCAACAATCTACTAATTGGAGAAAAAGAGTTACTCCTGTATAGTAACATGCCCGACCATGTCTCGCATTCAACAGGTTCTATGATGTTACTCTCATGAGGTGTTAGTTAAGACCTTTCAGTTCTTTATGTACACATGGCATGTATGGTGCACACAGTTAGCTAAGGTTCATAAGGATTGCATAAAACTGAATATATATAAATCTTGATCTCAGGTTCATAAAGATCTCTACATTTATAATCCTATACACAATCTGGACAATATATTCGCCAACACTTTACAATGATCTCTTAATTTCATACGTTTGATTACATTGATCAAAACAACATAATAAAAGTCAACAGATGAAATCATATGCACATATATAAATCAAAAAGGAAACAAGCCACGTCTAATCATTAAGCAGATTCTTTGGTGTTATCAAAACGATCCAATGACTATAGATTGTTTTTACTTATAGGAAACCGATCAGATTGCCAGTGAGTTCTATTCAGCCAAAACAATTCAACTATTCGATTGAGTTGAGCGAATGGAATAAATCATATTCAACATCGATGATCGAAAGATAAATAGGCTCTGATATCAATTGAAAGATCCTTACAGAGCCAAAATACGTAGTGAAAAAAATCGATAACTTACCTTCAGCCATCGTGTTACAGTAGTTACTTCGTGCATCATACACCAATGGAAAGTTACAACTAGAGAAGAAGAAAAGTGGATTTATGTATTAACCCTAATCCCTTAATTCTAGAATGGCCATGCATAGATGGAGTCACAGGTCTTATATAGGGAAGGGCTAATGACCCACTTGACCTTTCGCTTTTCAACCATCATGAAAACCGTTATTGCAATGATGGAGAAGTGGAAGGATTAGGAAGATTAAATGTTAGGAAGATTAAGTAATCGCATAACCTTTCATCTTCCTTATTTATTGTTACTTAATATCATATGAACCAACCACAAGATTTCTCCTTTCTTTCTCAAACGATTAACTTTTTTCTTTCTCAAATGATTAACTTTTTTTCAAGATCAATAAAACCATAATTAAATATTATCTAACACTATCTTGTTAGAAATTAATTCTATTGTCATACATCTCGTTCCTAAAGGGGAAAAGCCCTCTATACCAGCTGACTTTAGACCGATTTCATGTTGTTCCATACTCTATAAAATCATCTCGAAGATGTTATGCAATAGGATCCTTTATAAGCTGCCTGTGTTGATGAGTAAAGCACAAAGTGCTTTTGTGGAAGGAAGGCTTATTTCCGATAACATAATGCTTTGTCAAGAACTGATATGTGGCTATGAGAGAGAGAATATTTCGCCTCGGTGTATGATGAAATTGGATATTAGGAAAGCATATGATTCAGTTCAATGAGATTTTCTTCACAAACTCTTCTGTCAGTCACTCCATAGATATAAATGGCTCCTTGACTCCTAAGTTTAGGGGTATGAGAGGATTAAGGCAAAGGGATCCCCTTTCGCCTTATATTTTTATTCTTGTAATGGAGTACCTAAGTCGTAGATTGAGGAGAATGAGCTTGAATAGCATGTTCCACTTTCATCCTGAATGCAAGAGGTTGAGTATAGTTGACTTGTGTTTTACGATGATCTTATGATCTTTTGTAAAGCTGATGTTCAGTCTATTGGCTTGATTCATGAAGAGGTCATGCAGTTTGCTAGGGAGAGTGGGCTTCAGATCAATCTAAACAAGAGTTCCATATTTTAGCTGGTATATCTGAAGAGAAGAGGCATGAATTATTGGGGATAATGCATGTTAATAAAGGAGTTCTCCCGGTTAGGTACTTGGAGTGCTATTGGCTGCTCAAAGACGTAGTATCAAGGCTTAATTGACAGGATTACTCAAAGAATAATGATGTGACAAGCAAGATTTCTGAGTTAATGCTTGGTGTATGCAACTTATCAAGTGTATCCTCCTTGCTACTTATTCATACTGGGCTCAAATATTTGTACTTCCTGTAGGAGTGACTGAAGAAATTATGAGAAGATATCGAAGCTTCCAATGGACAGGTATGGTTGTCCAGTCTCAGAAATCCTTGCTGGCATGGCATGATGGATGCTATGAAAAGAGAGAGGGAGGCCTTGGCATTAAGCAGATATCTAAATGGAACATTGCTTTTTTGTTTAAGACTATATGGGCCATTGAAATGAAGTCTGATCCCGCACAATACCATGATGGATGGTATTGTACGGGATCACTGTAAGAAGTCTGGGATAGGGTGAATTTGGAGGAATTTGATGAAAGTGCGAGATGTAGTGGTTGATTCTTGTCTTGGGAATGAACTGGATGAATGACCAAGAGATGACTATTCTGTGAACAAGGGATATGAAGTGTTGGGGGATAAGAAAGTTGATGTGTCCTGGTGCAATCTTGTATGGCATAAATGTATCCAGCCTAGTATTTCTTTTATTGATTGGTTGGTCTTGTTAAGCAGGTTACACACAAGACAATGGTTGTGTTTCTATGGGGTTATCGATGATGACAGCTGCCTCATGAGTTCTAATGACGTTAAAGATATAGAACACTTGTGCTTTGAATTTGTCTTTGCAAAAAATGTGATAGCCGGTGTTCTGGACAGGTTGAAGTTGAAGACCAATATCGGAATGCTTTGAGTAATGGTGATCCTAGTTGTTGAAGATTATCAAAGAAAAAAAGAAAGTAGCCGTGGCACGAAAACGAGTCCTTTTAGCTGTCATATATGAGATATGGAGGTGTCGAAATAGGAGGCTGTTCTAGGCTGAATCAACTCCAATTCAGCAGGCCATAGAGAATATACGAAGGGCAGTTTCATATGGTTGTTGATATTGATATTGTGATTCTAGGAGTCATTGTATAGGGGCAGCTTCGTTTAGTTTCATTGTTGTCATTGATGTTAGCCTATGCCCTATTTTTGTATCTGTACATCAGCTTATTGCTGCAATATTTGGTCTTGTTTCTCACACAGGATTTGTCCACGTGAGCTTGGACCTTATATGTGTGATACTTCGGATGATATATCAGTTTGTGGGCATGAGGCACATGATTGTATGTATTATGGAGTTTTTGTAATTTTCTCCATGGTTTGTTGAAATGAAATCTTTAATTTCTTGTAAAAAAAAAAAAAAAGATTGAGATTAAAATATTATTTATAAATATTAACCATTTAATTATATTGTTTAATCCTAATCGTTCTTTTCATATTAGACATATCATGTGTCACGATACACACATTTTTTTTTCACGTAAAACAATCATAATTTGACCCAACACAACTATATTACTTGTGGCATCACAACTATATTGCTTGTGGCATCAGCATTGAAATAATAGATAGTTTTTTGGGACATCTTGGTATGATCTAAATTCATATTTATGGAAAGGAATTTGCTTTGATATATGTATTCAAGAAGATTCGGTGTTTGAAATCAAATACAATCAAAGTAGATATTTATTTCCTTTATTAAAGTAAAATTAAAAGAAAACAAAATAGAATGTTTCCACTTAGAATTCACATTTATTGTAAAAGTAGCAGGTTCATGGCTTCTCTATTTGGAATTCATTATAAATATAGAAGCTAATTTCTTTGGTTATTGACATCATCAATAGTTCTCTGAGTAGAAGTTCATTGACTCATCAACCTTCTTCCATATTTCTTCTGAATTCATTAGCTCCATTAATATAATCATGAGGATGAGCCATTCATCTTCTTTCCCAATCATCATGATTCTGCTTCTTATCGCTTCGTGTAAGGATTTCTTCTCAAGATAAATTTGATGGGTGAAATTTATTAGATGAGTCGGGATACTTTTCTTAGGTTAGAAAAATATATATTAGCTTTCGATGTTTACAACAAATATGTGTCTTTAGGAATTTTATCGATTCCTAACTCGTGTTTTACATACAGGTCAAATGCATATGAAAGCAGGCATAGCAGCGAGGATGGATTCTTATTCTCCTTCTGAAATTAGCAACACTAATTCCACCGATTGCTTCAGGCTCCCGAATTGGTGCGAAGAAGTTAGATGTAACCGTATATGCAATAGAAAAGGCTTCAAAGCAGGCTCCTGCAAAGGAGGATATCCTTATTACATCTACCCGGTGTGCTGCTGCATATGATGATCAAAGGCGGATGCTTATCGCATGTATTTAAGCTACCAAATAATGAAAAGCGATCATGTAATAGGCGTAGAGTAGTAAAGGAATCTGTCTTGATTCAATAACAGAGATTATGTTGATAGTCTACTTTGACATCTTAATACTGTGTATTCATCCCTACCTCCTGCTTATTAATTCCACATTGTTAGATCAAAGTACTAAGAAATTGACTTTAAGCACTAAGACAGCAAAGATTCTAATCCAAAGGATAGTAGAGTAGAAATCAGTAAGTCAGCAGATTGGGTTCTAGATTTCACAGATTAGCTTAAGTCATGTGACCAAGAACAGATGTTCCAATACTAAAGACTAAGTGTTCTTCTATTAAGCAAAACAACAGAGTGCAATAACAAAACTCATAACAACACAAAAATCCCTCTACACAGTAATAGTTTTTGACATGCTGGATTAATCTCAAGTAGTCTTCAGGAGAGTTAGAAGTTGGCTTTGGACATTTTTCAATGGAAATCGATGGCCGAGATTATTTCGAAGTACAAAAGACACAACGATTACATAAAGGACCATATATATAAAAAGAGGATGGCAACAGAGTTTTCATAGTCGATTCTGATTGAAAATATACACAATTGCTAACCTTCCTATGGTAAAGAGAAATCAAGCTAACTGAGCAAGTGTTGCATCAAACCGTTCTCACAAGATGACATACACTTGAAGGACTCATGTTCGAGGCTAATTAACGTAGTGAAGAAATCTAGAGAGAGCTCTAGGGAATCAAATCAAGGAAGGTGTCAGTGTGTAGGCTGTACCATTTGTATAGGAAGGTTAAGGGTCAACTAGAAACCCCAATTATAGTACAAGACCTCTTAATTGGTTACACCGACTTTTAAGAGAAGAGTGTACTTAGAGTTCAATTGTGTGGGCCACCAGATGTAGACTACTACAGAAAATTTTGACTAAGTAAATAAGACATGGGTAGACAACAAAAGACCTACAAATGTTTCACGCTCTAGGATTGAACTTGCAGACGAGAACCAACACAGCAATGCATGTATTTCATAAGATCTAGGTGCAAACGAGGTTGCAGCAGTGACTGGGTGCAGACGAGATCTCAACTATACTGAGTGGCAGCAAACTGGAGTGCAGCAGAGATGGTTGTTAAGGTTGGGTTAGAGGTTTGAGGATCAATCAAATCCAAGATTTGAGATTCAGAGTGATATAACAAGGATCTGAAAAAGGTGAGGTGTCAACATCAGTGAAGGTTCACATGTGACCAGCTGTCACCATCAGATCTTGTACACAAGTCACGGGTTCATTCCTTGAGCCTATAAAAGAGAGTCAAAGAGCTCAAGAAGAGTAGCAATTGAATGAGAGATTAAAACGTACAAGTACAATCCAAAATTCCAAGCTACTCAACTGAACTAAATTGAGAATAACACGAAGAAGAGGATTCACTAGTGTGCACTGAAGAACAGAAGGTGGAGCAGAGTCCAGTGAAGGATATGTGCAAGGATCTAGGTTTTTCACCTTTGATAAGTTAGCTACCTTGTAAAGGGGTCGTCTTGTAAGCCAAAACCAAGAAGATAGTCAACTCACTTCTTGAATTAACAAAACTGATCACTAAGAGAAGACTGGATTAAGCTCTCGTTTATCAATTGATAATGAGTGTTTGAACCAATATAAGTCATGTGTTCCTTATTTGTTTTTCATTGTTATGAGGTATTAGAACTGGTACAAATTAATCACAACAGGAAACAGAGACAAACTCACAGAGTTTGAGTTTCTGCTATAAACTATCTCAATGATCTACAAAGAATATCAGTGTATTAAAATAAATTACTCCGCTATATTACACCGATAAATTTTAATACAACCTATTCACCCCTCTCTAGGTTGAACCTGTGAATCTTACAATTGAGATCAGAGCGTGACTTTCCAGAACTAATTGTTTTGAAAAGACAAGGTCATATCTTTTGATTCATATCTGCAAGAAGTTACTAACAGTATATTTATGAAGAAAACATGGCTCCTCCAAAGTTCATTCGACAAATTTAATCACTGAAAGCTGAGGATGCTTATACATCTGGATTCAATAGATGAAAGAATACATGACATCATTACTAATAGACCATACATACCAAAGATGTCAGATCCAATTGATACAAACAACGAAGTGAACAAGCCCAAATCCCACCGGATAAAAGAGGACTGGGATCTAATAATGGTGAACGAAGGGGATCAAATATTTAAAACTCTTGATGATGGCATGTGATAGGAATGTGCAATCCCTCCATTTGTATAGAAATTGATGTAACAAAATTTAGATGTATTAGTTATGAAGTAGTCAGTGTGTTTATGCTAGAAGTCAAGTAGATAGTTGCAGGCTAGGTGCAGATGAATAAGGTTCGTGCAAGTCATCAGATGCAGACTATTACAAAGGATTTTGGATAAATAACTAATGCATTCATAAGCAACAAAGGAACTCAAAGGCCTTAGGATGAAGGACTGAGCTTGCAGACGAGGACCAACATTGCAAGGCATAAAGTGAGTCAGATATGAGTGCAGACTAAGATTGCAACAGAGACTGGGTGTAGACTAGGGTTGCAGTATCGGATGCAGACTAAGGCTGTGACAGAGACTGTGTGCAGACCAGGAGTTACAGCAGACTGGACTGCAGCAGAGGTGATTGCCAAGGTTGGGTCAGAGGTATGAAGTCAGTCAAGCGAGGATATCAGTTAAAGTAGCAACGGCACGGATTCTGTGGTAGTGGACTTCCAGCATCAGGAACAAGATGGTGGAGGACATGAGTAGACTGCCAGGAACAGTGTATTGTCTACAAGGTTTGTTCCTGGAGCCTATAAAAGGGAACCGGTGAACACTTACTTTAGTGCTGTTGAACGTGGATTGAAAAGTAAAGCATGCAAAGCAATCTAGCAACTCAAAGATTACTCAAGAAAGCCAAATCGTGAAAATACAATCGAAAGTGTCACTAGTCTGCAGAAGAACAAAATCTTGCAGCAGAGTCCAGAGTTCGGATCTGTGCAAAGTTTCTATGTTCTTTGTCTTTCATACAAGTTAGATAACTTGTAAAAGAAAAGTCTCTTGTAAACAAAAATAAGAAGATAGTGATACTCACCTCTTGGGTTGACTACACTAGTCACCAAGGGAAGACTGGATTAAGCTCTCGATCATCATTTGATATCGAGTGTCTGAATCAGTATAAATATTATGTCCACTTACTGCTTTCATTATACTGATCTTTAGAATTGCGTTTAACAAATTATCACAGCCGAAAAAGAGATAAAGACTAAAGGAGTTGTAATTCTCAAGTGCAGACTAGATGGTATCATCTGCAGACTAACTAATTAGTCTGCACACAATACTAGTCTGCACAATATTATTATTCCGCAAAAAAAGACCATTAAAGTTTTGAACAACCTATTCACCCCCCTCCCTATAGGTTGAAACTCAAACCTTACAACATGTTTGAGATAGTGGTTCATATAACCACTGCAAAGGAAGCATGGGATGCTCTACTACTCAGGAATGTAGAAAAAAATGAAATGAGGGAAAACAAGAACGATGTCCTGATGCAGCAGTACGATTTGGTTTCAATGAGATCGGATGAGAACTTAACCAGCTTTTATGAGAGGTTCAATGTACTCATCAACAATCTCAAAACTTTAGGGAAGTCTTTTCATAATAAGGAAGTCAACCTGAAATTCATGAGATCGCTTGGTTAGATCTAGGGGACAAAGATCACAGCGATAAGGGAGTCCAGAGATCTTACTAAGATATCCTTAGCTCAATTATATGGTGTGTTGCATACCTATAACTTGGAAGTTGAGTAAAAGATACAAATTGATGAGGTCAGGAAGAAAACTCTAACCTTCAAGACTTAAGAAAAAATTCTGAGATCAATGATAGAAGAGGAAAACAGTGACACCTCGTATGCAAGCGAATAAGTAATATAAGAAGAACTTGCATTGATGGACAAGAAGTTCAAAAAATTGTTCAAAAAAAAAATCTCAGGAAGAACCTCTCAACAAAAGCCAAAGAAGCAGAAAAAAAAGTCTGTTATAACTACGGAAAGTCAAGACACTTTGCTGCATAATATAGACGACCTACAGAGGAATCGTCTACAAAGAGGAACAAAAAGGAATACAGTAAAGGGAACTCTGGAAGAAAGGAAGTGAGCAAAGCCTATGCTCTTAAGACATGGAGTGACAGACTTAGATGATGAAGAAACGATCTTCAATGCTCAGCTCTCTCTCATGACAATAATTAAAGAAAAATAATAGGTATTTGACTTTTCTAACTCAGATGCTACTCTAAAGGAATTGAAAGAGGCACTTCAAGAAACCTCTGAAAGCTTTATTTCCTTTTCAAGGAAAAATAAAGAAAATCTCGAGATGATTGTAAATCTCAGAGAGAAATACAATTTAACATATAAAGAGATTAACAGCAATCTGGCTTTGACTCAAAATAAGCTAAAGAAATCAAATAAAAAGGTAAAACTTTTAAATACAGTAGTGGAGACACTCACATTGAGAAATGCTGAACTTCAAAATTAGTTAGATGCATGGAATGAAAAGACCCTAAACTTACAGAAAATGCTTAACATGGGTCAATTCTCACATGATAAAACCGATTTAGGTTACAAGAATTGGTTGAATAATCTTTCAAATTTAAAAATGAATGATAATGTCACCATCAGTCAGAAAAAGGCAAAGCAGACCTCTGCAAAAATATTGCAGAATGACAAAGCCTCTAAGGAGAGCAGAAAAGTAAAGTCTTTTACAACTCAAACACAAAGGGTTAAACCCTTGAGCAAAGCATCAACACGAATTAGTATAAAACACCACAAGGTCCAAAAGATATGGAATCATAAGATTGAAGTCAGTAAAAGATTATAGAGACCTTCATATCCACCAAACTACTCAGTATGAAATAATCTTCAAAAATTCAATTTTGCTTATTTTCACTCCAAACTCGAATATCAAACTTTAGAGGTTTGATTTCAATCAAAAGTGATCGATTTTTTTATATATTATGTATGTATATATGAAAAAAAACGAGACTAATCCAGTGTTAATCAAATTCTGATATCTTCAGACGTTTCCTTCTTATTATTATTTTTTAATCAAAATACCCCACTCACAATTGCCTTGAACATATAAAATCTAACCTTGTATTAATCAATTCTCTATTGAAAATTGTACTGTACATCCTATTTATAGCCATGTGACAATAGGCTTATTTACATTGCGCATATTATACAGCACACTTATTCTTGCGCTGTTCACCATGGCTTATACCAACAAACACACCAGCCATACATCACAGACATATACCACACATCACATATCACGATACAACCATATACTCCTTTCATGTTAAACATCAACAACCACATTCCATAGTAGTAGTAAAATTTTAACAGTTGTACCCGGTTGGGATCTTACAACTTCACTATCTTACCATTCCATTATAACTACAACTCTTCACGATAACATCCTCAATGGGCAACCTATCAGCCGGAAAATCACACTCCTTCACACCATCCACCCCTCCTCCCCCCTCCTCCGGCAACAAATCACACGGTGTTGGTGACACGCCACTCGACTTCCCGTTCACATCAGTACACGCCCACTGCACCTTCTTCGCCTTCACCGCCTCCTTTATAGTCGCATTTGAAACACATATTTCTTTGAACGGATCGCCCGCGATCCCTTCCAGCCTCGCTGCCATCTTCACATCATCCGCTGCCACGTCCCTGTAGTTTATGTTCCTCACCTCAGGGAACGCGTTGGGATCGTACTTGTTATCGGGGTGGGACCCATAGTTGCCGGTCATCCAGAACACCCACTTCATCGTGTGCATGGACATGTCACGTACGTAAACGTCCCTCACGTAGCCGCCGCGTCCAGGGGCGGTTTTTATGCGGACTCCGGATTCGGAGTTGATGGCGAGGATGGATTCTGCACGTACGTCTAGGATGCCGCCTGACATCTCGCTGCCCAGCGCAATGACTGCACTGGTCGGGGAGATGCAGGTCAGCCGGCGGATGATGAGGTGCTTTGTTGGCATGCCAAAGGTGATTCCGTACTCGTCCCACCCACTCTTGATGGCTACACAGTCGTCGCCTGAGACTATGTAGCAGTCTTCGATTCGAGTGTTCGAGCAGGAATCTGATGAATTTAGAGACAATATGATTACATGATACTGCTATTTTGTATTTATTGTCTGAAATAATATTCCATTAGTGGTTATAACTATATGACCCTGAATAAGGATCCAGAGGGAATTCGAGGAACCATTGATCAGATTACCTGGGTTGATTCCGTCTGTGTTTGGAGAATTCAGCGGGGCACTGATCGTGATGCCCTGAACCAGAATGTTGCTGCATCATCATCGTCATAACATTTTGTTAGCAGGGCAGAGAAGTGGTGAAATTTTGCATTCGATTGCAATGTGTCGACAGTAATTACACTTCCTCATATACAGATACACTCTCTTAGTCAAACCCTCTCACGCACTGACTAATGAGCTATAGGGTCGGTATAAAATGGTGACTGAATCCTATTTACTACCAATCTAAGATAGATTGTGAGGGAGACTGACAAAAGAAACTGTGGCTAACATTCTTCGCAGTGTTAAGGCTACTTCGTTTCTCTAGTTCGATATTTTTATTCCGTCATGAGTACAGCGTGCCCACAAATCCATTACCCTAGATTTTGTTGTTTAAACTCCAAAAGTTTCTCTCATTATGCAAAAATGTAGACTGATGACGACTATATCAGAAAGTTGATTTTTAGATGCAATGAAACTTCAGTCTAGAATTCTCTTGTGGCCATGCCATTCTATTTTAGTGACGGTATGGCTTCTCATTCTATTCATTGCTAAAATGTTTTTCTATGAAGGAAATTTTTTACTCTCTGAGTTCTGAGTTCTGCTAGCACTCAATCCATGCTCATCATCTGCCGCAGTGCTTATATTCAAGGGACAAGAATCGAGGGTACCTGCTATAGACAGGATGAACATTCCATGACGGCGAATTCACCAAGGTCAAATTGGAGATCTGTATGCTATCCGAGTACATGAGCTCAATGAGGTAAGGCCTTGTGTGTTTGAGCTGTCCTCTATGGAATTTTTGCCACCAGAGCGCACCTTGCCCGTCAATGGTACCGTTATCCCCTGTCCAAAGCCAAATCAAACGTAATAGTGTGCACACTAGACCAGTAGACTTAAGTCATCGTGGTAAATATTCTTAAATTGTACTAGGGATTCTGTATTTCATTTTTTTCCTTCTTGTTATTGATAAACAAGAAACCATTTACCAGTAATTATAACATCTGTTAGGTTAGTTCCGAATATGAGACTGATGTATCTTCCACCAGGTGCATCCCTCCCTCGACCATAAGATGGAAGAGGATCGATTATCTGCCATTCATTTACATCCTGTTTCACATTATAACATGTAGAATCGTTATTAGTATTAACATCATTTTAACTCTTTAATTGTAGGTGAATTCGAAGAAATCAGTTCTGCCAAAAGCCGAAGTTATAAGAAAGGAAAAAAAAAACAACCACACCAGCAGAACCTGAGAGGCTAAAAGAACAGCATCCCTATGAAGATAAAGAGTGAAGTGACTAGTAAGATTGAAGCTCCCAGTGAGCCATTTTCCAGCCGGCACAAATAACATCGACCCACCGTCCGATTCATACTGACTCAGACTACTGATCGCCTCCTGAAACGCCTTGGTATTCAACGTGGTTCCATCTCCGACACCACCAAAATCCACTATCGATGCGCTGTGTTCTCGACAGTTCATCGCAGTGTACTCGAAGTAGTCCTCCTGAACTCTAACCATTCGACTCTCGGCTCCTCTCATGGTTATCATAACCATGATTATGGCCATGATCAATATCGCCATTTTTCGCACCTGCAGCAACATTGAAACACACACTTCAAGATTAGAGGATGGAAACAGAGGATAAAAGATTAAAGGGCAAGAATGTGGTTGCTGAATTCTCGTTGATTACCTGCGAAGTTGTGGCTTTTGGCTCCATAGCTAGAATTTGCCTCTGAGTTGCTGCATGTGAAATTGATCTGTTGTTTTTATAGGAAGAGCACTGAATAAATATTCTGTCACGGAAACATAACTGTTGGATTCCACTTTGTATAGTTTGTATAATTTTTATTATTAGAGAATATATTGAAGGGACCAAGGCATGAACATACTTCCAACACAAGGCCTGCTTTCCATTATGTTATATAATTTGTATGCTCGTTCCGATCGGGAGGATATGTATAAGTAGATTAATTCATATTGATCGTG
>LIEC01011754.1:0-62648 GCA_001925005.1 Drosera capensis
CACATCATTTTTTCCTGCATATATGCATATATATATATATATATATATATATATATATATATATAGGGGAACTCTATTGTCCCATTAAACCAAATAATCCAACAAAATATGTTTCCTAATATCATAAAAAAAGTCCAATTCCCTAATGTTATCTTGAATCTTTCCGGTCACCATTTTTTAGGTAAGAACTAATCCAACTTTTTTACCTTGGATATTCTATTTGTCCCATATTAATTATAATTTTTTTATCGTTTTAAAATAAATATAAAAGTTCTTTTTTAGTAATTTTTAACATTAAAAAAATCAAATCAATATTATCTATGATTGTACACCCACTATTTTTTCTAATACAAATTTTACAGTAAATCATATTATCACTCAAAAAATATTATTCATTTATCAAAATTCACAAAAATTCAACACTCATATAAATTCTCTTGTCAGATCAATATATTAATTATTATTTTTGTTAAAAATATGTAATACTCCCTCCGTCCAACGAAAAATATAACACATATATTTTATATTATTTTATACGTATTAATATAAGTTTCGTTTTCATATTAAATTATTTTTATTCGTTCCGTAATTTATACAGTTATTGATATTTAATTATAATTTTTTAAAAAATTATATTTGATCTTTGTTATAGATATATCTAATTTAAGTTACTTTATTATAGTATTTTTTTATTGGATGAAAAGAATAATTAATATGAAAGGTAGGGTAATAACAGAGGAACTGAGGAAGGAGGAAAAGCAAAAGAAAGAAAGTGAGGGACAGCGTTGGTATCAGTGCTTCTTCCCTACACTGCTGCTACTACCTCACCTCACCTGCCTCCTCCCCCTCTCTCTCTCTCCCTGCGCAGACTCTTCAACGTCTCTCATCTCCTCTCTCCTTCTCTCTCTCTCTCTCTCCGCCTCACATGTCCAACTCCCTCACCTCATCCTCTCTCCCTCTCTCTCTATCAACGATGTCGCTCCATTCCTCCTCCGATCAGGTATCTCTCTCTCACTCAACATCACCGGTATCACTCTATGCTCATTATCTGATCGCACATTGTCGATTCATTCTGAATTTCTTGGACTGTAATGTCGTGGATGATTTGCATTGAGTTTGATTTGAGTTAATCGATTCGTTTCGGACCTGATTCGTAGTGGTTTGACTGTCTGAGAGGGTGGAGTGATGTGTGTTTTGGCAATGTGGGTCTGAATTTTGTCTTCCTTGTGATTTGCTGTAGCTAGCCGATTTTGTTACGATCGGTGTCAGATTCCTTTGATTTTTTTGTTCTTTTTGTGTAAAGCTTTTGATATCAACTTGAACTTTGGATAGAATTGATTTCTCATCTTGATATTTTTGGAATCACCGAAGAAGATTGCTCGTTTGGAATCGTGTAGCTTCTGGCATAAGCCTGACGTTG
This sequence comes from Drosera capensis, assembly GCA_001925005.1. Taxonomy (NCBI): domain Eukaryota; kingdom Viridiplantae; phylum Streptophyta; class Magnoliopsida; order Caryophyllales; family Droseraceae; genus Drosera; species Drosera capensis. Next base: position 1,421 of record LIEC01011754.1, read on the forward strand.
TAATAGAGTTATTTTCTCAACCTTTTTATTTCATTCTAGTGTGGATGATCTTCTACAAGAGAAATGCTAATGTGCACTTTCTTTTTGGATATTTTCCCTCTAATTGGTTCATTTATGATAATTATCTTTGGACCGTGATGGACTGATTCAATCCAAAAATTCACCCGTCAAAGAGAGAGTATCCAAGAGGAGTGTGCCAAAGAAAATGCAGTTAGCATTTCTCTCTTTTACAATGTTTGGCAGTGAAGGTTCTAGTTGCAACTGTTTCGAATTGGGGCTTCGAGATCTATGTTGTCTAGAACCGCCTCATAAGTTACAAGTCCTTCGGTTAGTATTGGTCATGAAGAAGTGAGCGAATCTGACATTGCTTGCAATGGGCTCAATGTAGTACATGACACATTTGGAGGAGAATGAATTTGTAATTTATATGTACATAATCCGACACACCCGAGATGAATGTTGAGGTTCTTGTTTTTCTTAGACATGTGTAAGTAGATATATATACGGGTACAATTTAGATCGACTAACGTAAGTTTGACTTTTTTGTCTAATGGATATGCCATATGTTGTGGTAGTATGATGTAGCTAACACCACAAGTTTAAATGTGCTCTTTCCAGTGTTATCAAAAGACCTAGGTAGAGCTAGGCATTGACCCTAAAAGGCCTAGGCAGATGGCCTAGGTCAGAAGCTTCATAATCCTGCAAAGCCAGTTGAGCGAAACTTTCCAATAGGAACCAACTGCACGAAGCTCAATCTTACTTAAGTTATAATCCCTTGAAATAGTTTTCATTGTTTAGGTCTTCACCAATCCAACAAAATTCCACGTCTCCATTACATTCACCAAGTCTATTTTCTGAACATGGAAGTAAAACTGTAAAGCTATGAATGTTCATGAATGATGAGTGAAGTTATGGATTGATCATGGTACTTTTTTTTTTTTTTTTTTGGATGAATGGTTGCTGCTTTGATTCAGGAAACTGTAAGAATATATTCTGAACTTTGTCACATTATGAGTATATGGTTATATAACTGAAGGATCTGTCTGTGACCAGGATTTCTGCAGCATTTTGGTTCTAACTGATGAAGATACAGCCGATAAACAGTGTGAAGCTCACTTATCCCTTTCGACGTATGTCGAAGTTCAAGAAAGTCAGATGTGCTTGGATGCGCATTTGAATTGCAAAAATGTTGTTGACTCAGGAAAGGATGGTGCTACAAAATATTCACCTTGTATGGTATATGTGGATGTTGAGAAGGGTAATTCTGGTTCCTGTAAAATCAACGAAGAAACCGGTGGGAGGTTAAAGGCAGAGATGGCATTGACGGTATGATACTCTTTATTGCCATGAAATGAGCCGCAAGTTCCTTCAATTTCTGTGAGCTATTAGTAGTTTATGCTTGGCATGATGAATTGCACTTGGTCATTCTAAGGTGTAGAATTATCCTCTGCTTCAGTTGTATCATCTCATGTGATTACCTGATCACTCACTTCAACCGATGGTCTGTAACTTTTGGCCTCTTTTGTTTGTGCAGAAGGCTCTTCGGAGACAGAATAGCTTGCAGACAAGCTCAACACCTGTCGCTCCTTTGATGAACCAAATTTTGATGTTGCTCAACTTTGATGACAAAGGTAAACTGTTCCTTCTTTAGATCTCATATCTCATTTTTCCTGTGGTTTCCCGTAATTTAGTCAAGCAACCTCAACTCTTGATATCCTTAGCCTTCAATACAACTTATAAAGTAATTTAAGTCAACTGATTGTTGAATGTACCAATTGGAATCTGAATGTTAAATGTAGCCTAAGAAGGCTTGCTCGCCAGTTTGGCTTGTTTGATTTACCACTGCGTGAATTGTGAAACATTCATGTTTAGCCCAGAGCGCCGACCGTGCAAAAATGTTATAGCTCAAAAATTAACTGAACAGATCGGTGTAGAATGTAGGTTTAAGATGGATGCAAGATGAAACTTCATGAAGGCTGTTTTGTTCGGGAAGATTATGCCAATATGTTTCTAAGAAATATGTTTGTTCAAAAATTCTGTTATAGTTCAGACAACCGAATGAATTATTTCTCATTTTCTATTATGAACTAGGCTACTCTTTCTTAACTATCATGTCATTTCCAGCAGATAAAGCCACAGTCGAGAAGCCCCATGATACACCGACTAACAAATGGAGGAAGTACAAACGTGCAGCTTCATTCGACTCAAGACAGATTGTTCTTTTGTTCTCAGTTCTGTGAGTTCTCAGACCTTCAGTGCTTATATATGGAACATTTTCTACTCCTGAATGTTGCAATCTGATATGTTCTAAGACCCAACGAGCATTCTTCTTGCTATAAACATAGTTGCTATAAATTGGATAATCTCTCCTGGTGAATTCAGAGAAGGGTGATGAGTCTGATGACCACATTTGTCAATTGGATAATTGCTGGTATTGTCAATTACGTGTAATGCCATGATGGGTTGATATAGGAAGCATGTGAGAATCTTTATGCATAACATAGAACCTTAGACCTGCTAAAGCAGCATGTTCATTTCTGCAGGTCAAGCATGGGAACGATAGTTCTTATATATCTGACACTGAGATATCGACAGATCGGTGATGGCGGAGTTCATATGTGACTATGACTCTTGGCTTATGATTTTCTGCCCAGTCGCTTGAGGACCGCTGTTGGAGTTTTTCCGCCACTCTATATGCATCATCCCTCGAGAACCCCTGCTAGAGAATTAGTGTTAGTCTCCATTCTTGCCTGGGACTTCCTCGTGTGTGTGCGTGTTTGTATATATCACTATGCTTAGCATCCCAAATGTATTAGTGCTTGAATTTTGCTATTGGACTCTACATGTTACTTATGAAAGAGCGGAGAGTAGATGCCTGTGAGGCTGTGAACTTGTTGCCCATCTTTCTCAAGCATTAGAATAAGCAGGTTTCAGAGATGGCGAATTTGAATGATAGCAATTTCATTGGTAGCACTAGCATTTCATTTCATTCGTTTGAAGAATTGCTTGACGCAGACGGCATTGCTTGGATGGCACTTTGCGATCTGTATGCACACAACGTCACCATTAAGATGCAGTTGTTTTATAAGATAGATTCGCTTTTCTTTCGGGAAGATGCTGGTGTGGATTTGCGACGAAGACTATACTATGATGCAACCATGATGTTGAGTCGATGTTGTTGGCTCTGTCTTCTTTTCAGTTGTATTCGTTCTTCTGCGATGCTAGTTATGTGTGAAAAAATGCTCAGACCAATTTTCCAGGAACAATTGTGGCTATTTACGGCAGCTTGGTAGTTTCAGATTACTGGGTAACATACTGATACATCAGAAAGCAAGATTGGATCGGAAAACAATCTTTCTGCTATTTACTGCAAACCATATAACGGGTTTGATGTTGTTGGAAAGCAAAGATTGGATGAGATGACTTGTGCGGGGGCCGAAACATCAAGGGACCGAAAGTCTGAATCTGAGTAGGGGTATTTTAGGAAAATTTTGAAAAATTTAAAGCCTACGTTAAAAACGGAGGTGAGTTATTGTTTTTTGACTTTTTTTCCCTCTTAAGGTCAAAATTAAAAAAAATGAGTTCATCCTTCTATGAAAAATCGTTCCTTAAAAAAATCGATTTTTATTTTATATAAATTGTCTTTTGAGAAAACGAATTTTACTTATGTGAAAAAAGAATCATAAAAATTGGTTCGAATTCATTTTTTCAGGAAATAATTTTTTTTAATAAAATGAAACTCATTTTCTAAAAAAATAATTTTTCTTCCAATATTGATGATAAAAAATTGAATATAGTATAAATACGAAGGAAGCAATTTTTTTAATAAAATGAAACTCATTTTATAAAAAAATAATTTTTCTTCCGATATTGATGATAAAAAATTGAATATAGTATAAATACGAAAGGATTTGTATTTGAAAGAAGGGATTTGTTGACTTCCATCACCTCTGCTTTTTTTCAGTCCTGACATCAAAACCCTTTTAAGAGTAGGTTGGAGATTAGGAGCCGTCTAATAACTTTCCAACCACATAATTATCTTCGATCGTGACATGTGATCGATCATAGACTCGTCACAATACGGATTCAACATGAAACTTCATGGTCGAATTGAGAAAAAAATTTCGTGAGCAGGTTGGAATTGCTAGAACACTCCTAAATGGAAATTACTAATGTTTGGATTATAACAGTTGGCTTTGATTGAATGACAATATCCAGATCAGGATCATGGACTCTGTAATAAGGCCACTAGTCTTAGTTTTTAGAAATGTCACATAAAGTAACATTGGCTTAGATAGTTTTAGTAATAAATTGAATCGACAATTTATGATTATTATTGAAGATAGAGTTTGTAAAATTCTGATGAATCATATCAAAATTTTTAGAATGTTTTAGGCTGGTTGTTCAAATTATTTATTTTTTAGATTTTATAATTAAAATTTATGATTTGATCTTATGAAACCCTTGTTTCTGGTGTTTTGTGTTGTAAACCAAATCTTGATCATTGAAAACAAATTTCCATTACTTCTAATGCAAAAGTTTGAATTTTTTCACTTCCTTTTCTCCAGGGTTGGATGGGATTTGGGATGTGCCTCTATTTGAATTATTGAATCATGAATCATCTTATCGCTCTTTTTGTTCCACTTTATAAGTACAACCCCTTCTTCCCATTCACACTCTGTGTCATCTTATGCTTGCTAGGTCAATACACAATTCTTTTCTTCAATCATCAGCTCACAATAATCCAATTCTCAATCCAAAAGAGTAACCACATCTCACAAGCAAAGCATAACCCACAAAAACATCCATCAGAACCTAGTAAATTATTAACGTAGAGATTACAACTAGATCTCATGAAATAGTCGTCAACCTCAACGATCTTTTCCCACCTTGGGATCCCAGTTCGCATAGCTTATAATCTCCATCCCCTATGACTAATTGTTTCAGCTTCACATCGTCACGAGACAAGTGCTACCATTACTCATTCACCCACGCGGGTCTCCGATCAACCACAACTGACCTTGGTGATGGAACAGTGATTCATTGCTGGGCGCCCAAGAAGCACAAGGACACCAAACCGACCATCCTCTTGATCCATGGGTTCGGCGCCAATGCAATGTGGCAATGGGACTATTACATCGACTGGTTGATGCCTAGGTTCAATGTTTACGTGCCCGACTTGGTGTTCTTTGGAGAATCCTTTACCACTAGGACGGATAGGACCGAGGGGTTTCAGGCGTGGTGTTTGATGAATGTGATGAGGAGGTTTGGTGTTGGTAAGATGACTGTGGCTGGGATCAGTTATGGTGGGTTTGTCGCGTATAGTATGGCAGCACAGTTTCCTGATGTGGTCGAGAAGGTGGTGCTGTGTTGTTCGGGGGTGTGTTTGGAGGAAAAGGATATGGAGGATGGTTTGTTTAAGGTGAGCAGCGTGGAAGAGGCTGCGAGTATATTGTGTCCTCAGAGTCCTGAGAAGTTAAAGCTGTTGATGAAGCTCTCGTATTATAGGCCTCCTAAGGGTGTGCCGTCGTGCTTTCTTAATGATTTCATTCATGTGAGTTTGCTGAACTTGTTCAAGATTAGGAATCGCCTTATGTTGATGGAGATTTCCCTTTAGGGTTCATGTTACTTGTGTGTCGAAAGCCTTCTTGGTTGAGATACTCTATTTCATGGCTCAGGTAATGTGTACAGAATACGTTGAGCAGAAAACACAACTCATTGAAGCTCTGCTGAAAGACAGGAAGCTCGCGGATCTTCCTAAGATAACTCAAGTACATCGCTAGACTTTTGATCTTTCTTTCGGCTTATTTGTTTTCTTTCAGCTGATATGAGTTCCTGATGATGCAGCACACTTTGATCGTCTGGGGCGACAAAGACGAGGTATTCCCGATAGAACTGGCTCACAGACTAAAAAGGTCAGTCGACGACTCTATTATATTTCAACTTCAACGGACCATATCTCGAGTCAAAACTAGATCTAGCTAACTATAATAATCCTGAAGCAACATTATTTTCTGCCATTTCAGTTCTGTTTAAGCTTTGCTCATGCTGCATTTGTTTCCTGCTTTGTTGTTTCCATGAACAGACAAAAAGGTGACAGTGCTGAACTAGTGATCATAAAGAACGCTGGGCACGTAGTAAACTTAGAGAAGCCAAAGAAGGTGCTGAAGCACTTGAAGGCGTTTCTCAGCGACTCAGTCCCCAAGTTTGAAATCCATTCCAATGGTAATTCAGCTATGTGATGGTTCGAAAGGTGACGCTGCATAGCGAGATTGTTGAGTTTCAGATTATTAACTGAGCAGTGAACCAAATGCTGTAAAAATTCGACTAAGAATGCTGTAAAAATTCGACTAAGGACTTCAAAGAGACTGAAAGTCTGATCATTATCTATGGATTGTAAAGACTGCAAGTGCCTGTATTTCCTGATGCGATCAACGTGTTTTCTATAGAACCTATAGCATTAAATATTTTGATTACGGAATGAGTTCTTGATCGATGAAAAACCTGAATTCCGAATTCTTATCATGACTTGATTACGTTTTTTAATTCTCGTTACTGTTCTAGGTGTAAATTTCACGATGAATCATAAGAATCTTAAAATATTAAACTCCTATACTTCCAGCAAGCTCTCGTTCATAAGCCGCAACCTTTACCCATCAACAACAGAAGCAAGCAATTTTAAAGCAAGTCCATACTCTTAGGACAATTCGACCAATGTACAGATTTTTCTTTTACATATATTAACTCAAATTATCAATTAACTATTTACATTCTTCAACAACATTAAATCAATTATCTAATAACATAAAATAATAATTCATATCATCAAATCATATCAAACTACGACTGGACAACCTACTCACGTGTACCAAAATGCGCGCGCGCGCACACACCATTTTTTCTCCTTGACGTATAACTCACCAGTCTCCTTTCTCCTCCACCGCCACCGCATCTCCGCCGTCCCCGGCGATTTATCGCCGGAGCCCAAATCCAATCCGATCTCCGCTCCAACCTCCCCCCTCCTCACATCCCTCCAACAATCCGCCCCCGGCCGCGACATCTCTCTCATCGCCAAAATCGCCGTCGCCGAGATCATCACCGCCCCCGCCTCCGCCGTCTCCAAGTAACTCGTATTCGACCTCATCCGTTCCTCCCGCCTCACCTCCGATCTATGGGACGCCGTCTCCTCCTCCATCAAATCCGACCTCGACGTCGCCTCCGCCGTCCCGGGCTATCGGTTGCAGGATCTGATCGAAGACTGCGGTAAACAGATGTGCTTCTGTTTCGATTCCAGTAGCGAGAATTTGAGGTGTTCTGTGACGGAAACCCTAGGGTGTGTGTTGGCGAGGGAAGGGACGGTGACGATGTGCGAGGGGAATGTGGGGGTTATGGAGAGGGTTTCGGCTTGCTGGATGAGGATTGCGGGGAATATGTTGGATAGGAGTGATTTGGTCGCAAGGGTTGCGTTTGAAAGTGTCGGGAGGTTGTTTAGGGAGTTTGAGGGGAAGAGGATGAGTCGGTTGGCGGGGGATAAGTTGGTCGATAGCGAGAATTGGGTCGCGATTTGGTCGAATTGGGTTGTGGCTATGGTTGAGTTTGTGTGGAAGAAGAGGAGGATGTTAATGGCTAGGTCTTTGGTTCTTTCGGTCGAGAGTTTTAGGGCGACCGTGTTCCCGCTGGTTTATGCGGTGAAAGCGGTGGCTTCTGGGTCTGTTGAGGCGATCAGGAAGTGGTCTAGATCAAGGAGTGGTGGGTTGTTGGGTTCCGGGGATGCGGAGAGGTTTGTAGGGGTGTCGGATGTGGTGTTGCATTTGGCGCCGTTTCTGGAGGCTTTGGATCCTGCTTTGATATTTGAGGTTGGGCTCAATATGTTGTATTTGGCTGATGTGCCTGGAGGAAAGCCTGAGTGGGCTTCTGCGTCGATGATTGCTATTCTGACGCGTTGGGATAGGCAGGAGTTCTCTTCTGCTAGAGAGAGTATTGTGAGGGCTGTCGTCACTAATCTTCATTTGCTTGATCTTAATATGCAGGTTTGTGAGCTCTTGATGATATTATGGGATTTGCCTTAAATCCATTATTTTAGTTTCATGTGTGATTGCAAACTGGTTGGTGCATTTGATGTGATTTTGGAAGGAGTATCCTATGTTTAGAATCACGACTGAAAACGACTTGTAATTGTTTTCCTGTCAGGTTTTACTATTTAAACGTCTGCTTCTCATGGTGAGAAATTTGAGGGCAGAATCAGATCGAATGTATGCCTTGGCTTGCATATGCGGTACATCCCTTTGTGTTGATCTCTTTGGCAAAGAAAGTGTTCGAAGAGGACAGAAGCCGTTGGCTGGAACCGACATTGCATCTCTTTTTGAAGATGCGAGGACAAAAGAAGATCTTCACACTGTGACAAGCAAAAGCTTATTCAGGGAAGAACTGGTTGCCTCTCTCGTAGAGAGCTGCTTTCAGCTGTCTCTACCATTGCCCGAACAGAGGAAATCCGGCATGGAGAGTAGTTATTGGAGCACTTGCTTATGGCACTGGCTATGGTGCCTTAAATTGGACAGGACCTGCTCTGGAGGTGGTGGAAGTGTGTCATCCTTGTGTCAAATGGGATTGCGAAGGTAGAACTTATGCAATTGATTGCTACTTGAAGTTGCTTGTGAGACTTTGCCATATCTATGATACAAGAGGAGGAGTAAAAAGAGTGAAAGATGGTGCCTTACAGGATCAAATTCTGAATTTAACAAGGCTACAAACCATGCAGCATGACCTTCTCAGAGATTTTCGGGAGGTTAGTAACTGTTGTCTCAGTGTGCTAGTTTAAAATTCATGGATGAGGCAAAGTGTTGATATAGAGGCATCAAACTATACTAGGGCATTGTTGCTTTGAGATAACATTATGTTGCTTGCAATATTTGCTATCTCATTGCCTCATCAAAAGTGTTTGATTTCTCATCACTGGAGCTTGTTTTGAAAGCCATCTAGGGCTCCCCTCAAGTATTACCATTACAATATATACGGCATTGCAAAATTTAAGTATGCCAGCCTTCTTTCTTTCCTTTCACTGATACTTCAGTTTCTTATGCGGGATCCCTTTAAGCGCTCTGGGTTTTTGTTAATTGACCACCGGTTTGGCCAATTTAGTACACCTTGCTTTATATCTTACTGTGGGAGTGTAACTCTATTTATCATCATTTGGTTTTTGGTTTCTGGGATTGAATGATCTTTTGCTTAAATATAGAGGATAAATTAATTCGTTTTCACCATTGCCTCTTTTTTTTTTTTTTTAATTAATCTTCAAGTCCTGCTGCAGATTAATACGCCTAAAGTTTGTGCCCGCCTCATCTGGGCAATTGCAGAGCACATTGATCTTGAAGGCTTAGACCCACTTCTAGCAGATGATCCTGATGATACATTGAACATTATCGTATCAAACATCCACAAGGTTTTGTTCAATTTTGATGCATCTGCAACTTCAACGAATAGACTACAAGATGTCCAGGCTGTTCTGCTTAGAATGCTAGGGCGCGCCAGTTGCTTAGTAAAGAGCTTGAAGAATTCAGAAACCATGCGTTAGCAGATTCTGTTAACAAGCATCAGTGCCGCTTGATATTGCGGAGAATCAAATATGCCCCGGAGCATGCAGAAAGCAGGTGGGCAGGGGTCAGCGATGCCAAAGGAGACTATCCATTCAACCACCATAAACTAACCGTCCAATTTTATGAAGTAGCAGCAACTCAAGACAGGAAGCTTGAAGGGTTGGTTCATAAGGCAGTTTTAGAGCTCTGGAGGCCTGATCCTAGTGAATTGGCAATCCTACTGTCAAAGAATATCGACTCGGCGTTACTCAAAGTTGCTCCAAGAGCTTATACTTTAAGTGGTAGTAGCGACCCATGCTATGTTGAGGGATATCATTTGACAGACCCAACTGATGGAAGGGTCACCCTACATCTAAAGGTTTGAGCCCTATGGTTTGAATTTGGCTAATTTATGGATGGCATGCATGGGACCTTAATTTCATAAATTGGCTCTTGCAGACTGTCTCGTTTTGTTTGCAGGATCCTGTACTTTGCAGCGTAACTGTTGGTATTTCTCATTTTGAGAGATGTTCCCTCTGGGTTAGTCCTCTACTATCCTTTCCATGGAACTACCTATGTTGATTATGAAGGAGATTATGCAGAAGAAGAAGCACAAAGTACGAGACAAAAACAGAGTTCAAAGGCAGAACTGGGAGGTCCAGTTATATTGAAATGTCAACCATATAAGATTCCATTGACGGAGTTGCTTCTGCCACACAAAATCTCTCCCGTTGAGTATTTCCGTTTGTGGCCAAGTTTACCTGCGATAGTAGAGTACACCGGTACATACACTTACGAGGGAAGTGGCTTCAAGGCTACTGCTGCTCAGCAATATGGATCTTCTCCTTTCTTGAGTGGCCTGAAGTCCCTCGTCTCGAAGCCTTTCCATGAACTTTGCTCTCACATTATCCGCACTGTCGCTGGATTTGAGGTACATTATCCTATGTTTGGAGTAAAATGTTTCGTATGGATATTCATATGAGCTCTGCTTATGTTTCCGAGTGGGGTCGTTGATGCTTTTTGCCTATTGAACAGTATCCTCTCTTTCAATCTTGTTTTCGCCATTGTGACTGGGATTTGGATCGTAATGATGTTGATTTCTTGTGATGAAACAGCTTTGCTTTGCTGCGAAAACATTGGCATGGGGGCTTCTTAGGCATGATGGTTTTCGGCGCAAGTGAAGTCAGCCAGAATGCCGATTTAGGTGATGAGACAACTACAATGACCTGCAAGTTTTTTGTCCGTGCTTCGGATGCATCAATCACGAAAGAAATTGAATACATGCCCGAGGAAGAAGTGAAAGGCTAAGAATCTCAATGGAGCAGATCGCCCTGTTGAGGGAAGCTAAACCGAGCCCGAATCTGACGAGTCCGAAGAAGATGGAGACGAAGTAGAAGAACAGATGTAGAGTTCCTTCCTTTCTTTTTTCCTGTATTGTCTGGGCTGTAAATTGGCTGTGCCATGCTGGATTACATGGAAATATGTGAGCACCATGAATACATAATGTTCGTTGTTCACTTGATCAGCTTAGCTTGTAAAAGAAATTTTCCAAGTAACTCTGCTAATGAGAGGTAATACGACGAGTTTAGAAGTATAAGAACCATGATAGGAGTCCACAAGAATAAAATCCATGATATGGGTTTATGAGTTTAAATGATCACCTTCACTTTGCTGAGCTCTCTCTATTTGCTTCATTCGATGTGGGTTTACAAGAATAAGATACTGTTCAATAAAAACCAATCATAGAGAAATATGGGGAAAAAAAATGATGAAAGTTGTTCTTAAAAAAAAAAAAGACATCATCAAAAATATCTCTCAGTTTAGATGGAAAATTAAAATAATCAAGATTAAAAAATGATAAAAAAAAAATATATCTTAAAATAAAAATTTAATAATTAATAAATTAATTATCATCTCATCAAATTGATTTATATCTTTAAACCATCCACAGTCGATTTTTAAGAACTTTTATCATTAATAATTGATTTTAATTAGGCCTAGGCTGATTTTCCTCAAATATCTGTTCTTAAAAACTACACATACATTTGATACGGCTAGGATTCCATCTTAAAAGTCTATGTGCTACTCAAAAACCTCAAACCCCATAATCAAAATCAACCGCCACCACAAACCACCTAGCCGGAAGCCCTTTCATCACCGCCGTCGCCGCCGAGATGGAAACCCTTGAAACGACGACGGCGCAGATTCAAGCCCTATCGAGAACCAAGTCGGACGCGACTCACCTCAACAACCTCCTCAAGAAATCCGAGGACTCGATCCGGCTCAGATCGGCTTCCCTCAAGCCTTACATGGACCAACTCGACCCCGCGATCCACTCCCTTGGTTATCTCTACTACCTGTGAGTATGCTTTTAGTGTTGAGGGATGAGTTTGATTAGTGCTCGAGATTTCGCATTGTTGGACTTTGATGATGTTGTTTGTGTCTTTGAGGAGTTGTTGTTTGATAGGTATTATAATGGCATAGAACGCGGTGACGTTTGAGTTGTCGATGGAGGATTGAACTGTTGTCTAGAGATAAGTTGATAATGTGGTGTTGGTTGTGAAAGTTACAATTTTTTGTTCAATATATGTAGGAACTTTTGAGAAAACCTAATGGAAAGACCTAAAAAGAGGTTTTTAATTTTTTAAAGCGATCAAAATTTACAGAATTTTGTGCTGATTTGGATCTTCGATATCATGGTGGTTCGTGCTTGGACCTCGTCCATGGTAATTTTAACATGTGTGCAATGTGGAGGACCGGAGGTTCATGAGTCTGGTTTCAAGTTATGATATTAGGGAATCGATTTATTCTGGTTATTGAGAGGCTTCTGCATGATTTATTCCATTCAGCGTCGTAGATATTTTGGTGGTGGATCGTTTGTGCATCTCGTTCATGGCAATATTATCATGTGCAGGGGTTATAGAGCTTGCAAATCTGGTTGATAGCGAATTGAATTATTCTTGTTATTGAAATGATTTTGTATGCCGTTTCTCTTGGAGTGTTAGACCAACTACACTCGTAAAAGTTGCTGGAAACCAGTAGAAAGACTAAGTATTGTCTAGGTGGTTCATCGATTTTCGATATTCGGGAATGCTCTTGATATGCCATCGTGTTCCAATGTTCTCTAAATGGAAACTGTGCCTCACCATTCTGAGTTGTAACCTAGATACTCGGAATACATTTTCTCTGTCCGTGCTTGTCCTGATTGTATGGTTGATGGCTGACTATGATTATGGATTGTGTTTTTGTTGTCAGGGAAGCATTCACATCTACCCCTATTCCCAAAGAGCAGGCTGATGGGATTGTTGGTTTAATTATCAGATTCATCAACTCTTGTAAGGCAGAGCACATCCGTCTAGTACCTGAGAAATGTATGTTCTATTACTCGGATTGTTTAGCTTTCAACTTTGATCATCTTAACCTGCAAAACTTTTAGGTATAGTCTTTTAAAGCCATATCTTCCAATAATATTATTCCTTTTTGACAGTTATATCCGTGTGTAAGAGGCTCAAGGAACAAGTTTTACAGCTCGAAACCCCTGTCCAAGGTGTTGCTGCAATGCTAACAGCTGTGAAGAAGCTTCAGACCAACGCTGAACGTTTAACTCCTCTGCATCCAGAATTCGTTCTTCTTTGCGTGCTCTCAAAATTTTATAAATATGGTCTGAATTTGTTGGAAGATGATATATTTGAGATTGATCAGCCAAAGGACCTGTTCCTCTACTATTATTATGGGCATGTGCCTTTCTATGTTGTTGCTTTCGGCAAGAAGATTATTAGGTCTCTCGAGTTACAACTATTAATTGAGTGCATGTTTTCTTCAATTAGGTCGATGGTCTACATTGGTGTCAAGCGCTTTGAGAAGGCACTGGAGCTTCTTCACAATGTCAGCATATTTTTTCTACATTGTTTATGTTTAATCTAAAGCTACCATTTATCATGATCTGGTGCTTCTGCATAAATTTCCAGGTTTTTACAGCCCCAATGCAGAACTTGAATGCCATTGCGGTCGAGGCATACAAAAAGTATATATTGGTGTCACTCATTCAACATGGACAGGTATCGTTGCTCTTTTTAAGTTGTAGATTAAAATTTATTGAGATACTAGGGAAGGTACCATTGAACTCGTACGTAAGTGCTTAGGACTTGTTTAATGAAATATATGGTCATATTAGATGAAGAGCAAGGTATGACTGTGACGAGGTCTTGCGTAATGGAATTCGAAGAGCCGATATTTTGCGGATCCCGAATGTGTAAAGTCTAATGTATAGTCACCTATTTCGGCGTGCATAGTTGTTATATTCTGTAATGAAGAAGATATCAATGTGCCAGTTCTCGACGCAAGACTACCTTTACTTTCTTGAATATGGAGTATTTCTATTTCTGCCCCTATATATGTTTTTATATGTTGGTTTTACTAACAGTACATATTTTTTGTACTAGTTGCCTGCTGCTTTACCAAAGTACACTTCATCTGTGGCTCAAAGGAATCTGAAGTCCTATGCTCAGGTAATGCGGCATAAGTTGTGGTATGCTTTTAAGATGGATGATGTTCAATTCTTCGATTGCTTGTTTGCTTAAAGCTTATAACGATTGGTTGATGTGATTGAGATCTGAAGGAAGCAAGGTGGATCTCTATAGAACTTGGTACCTATGCAACGTCTTGTCAACTAGTATAGTTATGGAATACCCTCCGTGATACTTCCCACTAATCCCTGCCTACTTACCGACCTCCTTGCTGTGACTATTTCAACGTTCAATGTGCTATATCTTCTCCTATCAAATTTTGCCTCCAGTGATGCCCTTAGGAGTACAACCAGCTAGAAATTCTTCTTTGAATGCGAGCATTATGTTATTTATTAAGAAGCCTCCAGTTCTCAAATTCCAATTTGCTGAGTAACACTGCATATTTGAAGCAATTTTTCTCTAAATATATGGTCAAAGTTTGAGTTCTTTCTGAAGTCTAACCAAAGTTCAATGAACTGTGTCCAAAGTTGGTTAGTTATTGTTCCAATAGGCTCAGAGCTTTGCTTACACCAAGGTAATCAAGTAGCAAAGAAGAAGACGACTGGGTGTACCTCTTATCATTGCACGAGAAATCCCTTCAATGTGATCACTGACCACTATGTGTTGGGTTTACTTTTCTTTGCTTCTTTTGTTTCTTTGTCCGAGTTCCTTGCATGCCGTCTATTATTTGTTGTTTCATCTACTGTCCATTTTTTCATCTATTGGTTTCCTAGAATTTGATAAGGTTCTCAATATTCTCCATCATTGATGCAGATTTACCTCGACTTGGCAACCACCTATAGCAATGGAAAGAAGTCCGAGTTGGAGACTTATGTCGAGTCTAACAAGGAGAGCTTTGAGCATGTTAGTCATGGCTCTTTAACATTTATGTATAAGGGATTTCCTTGCGCATCATCTTCATTAATCTTGCCCTTGTTCATAAATCTCTTCAGCATTGATGATGGTTCTTTGCAAGGCTTCTGTACGATCTCTTCACTAATTTGCATTTACCACTTTGTTTCAGGACAACAATCTTGGGTTGGTGAAGCAAGTTGTGTCATTGATGCCAAAGCGAAATATTCAGAGACTAACTCAGACTTACTTGACTTTGTCCCTCCAAGATATTGCAAAAACTGTTCAACTCAATAGCCCAAAGGAGGCAGAAATGCATGTGCTTCAAATGGTATTTTTTTTCCTTGTTCTTTTTTTCGCTTGAAAAACTCCTGTATGTTGTTTAATAACTGTAACGAATGTGGTATGTTTCTATTTATTTTTAGATCCAAGATGGTGAGATATATGCTACAATTAACCAGAAGGACGGAATGGTCAGATTTCTAGAGGATCATGAGCAATACAAGACATGTGAGATGATTGAACATATTGATTCTTCAATCCAGAGGTATTTACTCATGATCCAATTGTCCACATGAATTACCATGCAGGTTCTTTTTTCAGTTTTCTGTTTTTGTTTCTTGTTTTTTATATAAGTGATTCTAGGAGAGGATGTCATGGCTTTGCTGCTTCCTGTCTTTTGTCTCTTTTCCATCTAAAAACTACTATGACTAGTATTTTCACTCCAAGGCTCGCTTACATACCATCATTTATGTCAGACAAACATTCTTGTATGTAAAATGTGGGGCGCTCAAGGGGTTATTGGATTGCTTAATGTCGTATGCTTAATGTGCGTGTATGTGCTTGTCTCTATACGTGTTTTTGTTCAACTTTGCGTCAATGTGTACCTGTTTGTTTGTGTTCATGAGCCTGCTTTAGTTTAGCTCCCATTACAGGATTTTCGCAAGCTCCTTGTGACACTGTAGATGCTAAAGTTCACACTGATCCTTGCATTGCCTAATGGTTCCTCCGCTTCTTCTGTTTTATGTTGTTGATGAAGGGTAATGGCTCTGTCGAGGAAACTGGCCTCTATGGATGAAAGCATGTCCTGTGACCCGTTGTTCTTGGGCAAGGTAAGCTCGTCTAGAAGTGCTACATTCCATGAAAAATTTAGATCGAAAAAATAACTTATGGGTACTCCTAGCGCCTTGGTAAGCTGTGGTGGTCTTGCAGGTTGGGAGAGAAAGGACCAGATTTGACTTTGACGACTTCGATACTCCAAAGTTCAGCATATGAAACTGCATCTGTTGGCATCACGACCTTGACTGGCAAGCATGTTTTATTTTTATCAACGAGTGATTCAGTTGTCTATGCCAGGAAAGGGTGGTTGTAATTTTGCATGCAAATAGTAGATTTAGACAGAAGCATGGTAGAAGGCAATCCATGCGTGAAATAGATCCTAATGTTTTTGGTCACCAAGCTGTTTGCTTATGCTGCTGTTGCTGGGTAGGTTTTGTTCTTGATATTCACGGAGAATTCTTAGGATATATTGGAGATTGTTGGTACCTTCCTTTTGAGCTTGTCGCCAGCTTCTGATGCTGAAAGCCTGAAAGCACTGGAAAAATAGGTCGTAACAGTATTGTTAGGTTTCTCTACATGGAACAACCACCTACCTAGTAGAATGCAATCACATTCCGGAACATAACTTGAAAACAACCAATCCTTATAATCTCGTCAATTACATGTGTGAGAAAAATAAAATATACACAATTTCATCTTTATTGTGTAAAGGAGTTTTTCTTATCGAATCTTTAACCACATGAAAAATGAAACTTAAAAGAAAAAAAATGGATTACAACATTCCACTGGAAGTTCTACCATCCATGTTAACGATCTAGAGTGCAAGCAAAACATTTAGTTGAGCCTCAAATCTTTTCTTTTTTTTAAACAATATAAAAAACAATAGCACTTTTCAAGAAGTCTATAAGTTCTGATGGAATTTAGTACATTAGTGCTGATATGATCGCACTGGTGAACCTTAAACCTGGTACGAATACATAGCACTCAAAGGACGGCATAACTTAAACAAGGTTACAGCCAAGACGGCAGCTACATAACTGAAACGGATAAACAGCGTAACAATACAACAGCCAAGGCATGATGACTTCACAAACGTTCTAACTTAACCCAACACTTAAAACTTATTACATTAGACCCCACGGGCTACGGCACATAATCTCTCCTCTGACCGATATCTGTACAAGCGACCAAAATCAGATGCGATCTTCCATCAGCAACTACTCAATGTCTCTTCCATTTTGTCAGTTTCTAGAACAAGAATGTCGCTGTATGGCTTCTTTTGCTGCAAATCTATGAATCCTCCACTTTTCAGGACCTGTCATGTATAGCAATACAACGATCAAACATCAGAACCCGTAAGTGAGTGACACCCCATGGAACAATAACAGATGTGAAACATCCATCTTCAATATTGCTACTCGAAGCACGATTCTGCATATCCCTGCCCATCTCATTCTGAACAAAGTATTTACCTCAATCTCCTCATAGAATCTGACATAATCATGAGCAAATATTTTACACGAAGAATCTGATAATCTAAAGTACAGGGTTTCAGCCATCAGTAACCTTGCACATTATTCAAATGGGCACTCTTGCAATTATGATGGCAGTTATATAACCAAGAGTTCGACTTATGTCATTACCAGAATCTCATAGAATACGCTTGCACTTTCCCTCCTTCGCTTACTATGCAACAACTGTGACAAGTGGACACCTTCCTTCCTTTTTTGCTGCTTTTGATGCATAATACTCCGATGCAGGTACTTCGCCACAGCTCTGCACAAGAGTTCAAGCACCAGCAAAGGGATTTCCTTTAGATAAACCACCCAATCAGTTTGAAACATCCAAATAGGCGATCTTGAATTTACCCAGTTTTTGCAGTCCAAATATCTGCAGATAACAGAGACTGAGTTAAGGTAAAAGGGAAGAAAATGAATAACATGCACAGGAAAATATAGGCAAATGATTTTCAAGTGTTTGGGGCACATAGATAAGATCCATGTTATATAGTCTCAAATAATGAATCCTCCACCCTGCTATATGAATCACATCCATTAAAATTCTTACATGGTTCCCCTCCTTTTGCTTCATTCTCTTCAGGCTCCTGAAGTGACGTGGAAATAGTAGGTAAAGATATCTGCTTCCAAACACAAAAGAAATCAACCCCTTGAGATTTTTTTAAAAAAAACGAATAAAAAACAGTATATTGCATTTTGATGTCGTAGAATGGGGATCTGAGTTATAAAGTCGGTAAAGAGGGCAATATTAGAGGTCATGTTTTCATTTTAAATATACCGTGCGAAAACAGAAATCCCGATCACAGTTGAGAGATGACTTCTCTCCATTTCATGCTAACAAGGTCGTCTACAGAGTTTATAGATTCGCCAGGCATTTACCTCATCAATCAGGTTGGTTTCAAGTGTATCCATTTCAGACATCACTTCATCTGTAACATTGTTCCTTGAACCTTCATCTGAGTTCATTGGGCCTTTTCCATCCAAGTCTACAGTTTTCGGTCCCTGCGATAGTCTATTGGGCATTGAATACAGAACAGGCGTTCCAGGGGCAATAGCTGATCTTCCATCTGGGCTCACTGGGGATATAATTACTTCTGGGGCACTTGGAGCTTCGGCAGCCTCAACTTGTTTTATGCTTGTCGGGGAAAGAGTTACTACTGGTGCACTTGGAGCTTCAGCAGCCTCAGCTAGTACCATAACTTTAAGCCTCTTTCTACATAAGGACTCGATATATCCCACGCCGACACCTGCAGTTTTATAATGAGTAAATCATAACTGCTCAAAAAATCATGCACCTGCAGATGTATGAGAAGCCACCAAGATCTGCCCTTTTTTTTTTCATGCTTTTCTTCTGGCTATGCTTTTCCCACCAAAAAGAAAAAAGAAAAGAAGAAAGAAAAAAAGAAAGGAAGAGAAGAAAAAAGAAAAGAAAAAAAAAGGATGCTTACAAGGAATTATAGGCTTCATGAAGTTGTCTGCTAGGTCGGGAATATAAGAGAGCTTCCATAGATCGAGAACAGTATGAGGAGCTTTCCTCCTTTTGCGCACCAAGTCACTAGCATCATCAATGTTCCTCTTCAAGGCCCTGCAACATTTGATATCACTTTAAGCACATGAATAGATTACCATCATCATTAAACCTTATTATACCACTAAGCGAGGTCAACCAGGTGAGTCTTTTCTTAGTCGCAACATATTCATGTACCAAACTATATTACCACAGCCAATCCAGATAACACTACTTAATTCTGCCAACGACGAGGAGAGATAATTGGAATGGAACAAAGAAAACATACACACCAATTAGACAGCAGCATAACTCGGTCATATATGCATTTTCTTTTGGTTGCTCCCTTAACACGCACCCCCTCTTGGTTAGCTGGAGTGCGGACTGCCAAAGACCTCGGTGTGTCCCCATCTGCATTTTGCATTAGTAGTAGTTCAGGCATGATAATTGACGAAATTGGGAGGGTGAAAGCAGAAGCAAATTTACGTTCATTATGAGTAATGACATTCAACAGACTAAAGAACAACAGTGTTAACACCACCTTGAGCAGCTTTAGCGTCTTGGACTAGAGAACCATGAGTGCCATCCCTCGTGGATGGCGTTTCTTTGAGTTCTCTATCATCATGAGAATGACTTGTCGAAGCCACTTCTTTGAGTTGCAAGGCATCATGGCCTTCTGATACTACCTTCTCAGCTGAATGACCACACTCAACATCAGAGCCAGTTCCATAAGAAGGGATATTAATATCAGGATCTTCAATGTTGGCTCCGTGGAACATATCAAAGTCGGCACATTCTGATACTAACTTTGCAGTTAAGTGATCAAGCTCAGCATCTAGATTAGGTCCAGAAGAAGGGATATTATTATCAGGATCTCCACTGTTGGCTCGGTAGAACATTGCAAAGTCAGCACATTCTTCACGAGAGAATCTGATATCTCGAAGCTCCTCAATACTATCAGCTAAGTTCCGCTCACTGTGAGGGGAAGTAACTTCCGCATAATTTTCAAGCAGGTGTGGTGAAAGAACTCTGAAACAGCCATACCAAAAGAAAATTCAGAGATCAGATGCAAGCATGAAACCTAAAGCAAAGGAGTATATTGGTTTCCTTACTCATGTGGGGGAGTATGAATGGAGCTACCATTTCCTTGTTCAGTAGACAATTCACGTGGTGCATGAGATGATGAGCAAGTCTCATTCTGCACAACAGTAGCTTCAGCTGATGGCTGAGCGGCGAAGCATTCCGTCTCTGGAGTTTGGGTATCTGGTGATGGCACAGTCTTTGAGTTTGTCTAAGCAAAAGGAGATGACAGCATGAAGCAACTTTTAGATAATCGAAGCAACGCAAAATTCTTTTTACAATAGTTCAATGAGACAACTAGTGATAAATAAGTTTGTTTTGAATATAGAGCAACATGCCACAAGGGACCAGGACTTCTTCAGGAAAGCAATTAAGGCAGAATGAGCAGAATTTTTCATCTGATAGGTAATATATTTCAGAAGACAGTTTTAAGCCAGAGATAAATGTATGAAGCAACTTAAGACTCGCATCAGGAAAGGATATAAGTAGGTTCAGAAGAAAATCTGCCTCGCCACTACTAATTACAAGTTTGAACAAGAAGTAAAAACACCTTATTTCCCAAAGAAACCTCCACAACTTCATCGTCGATCCAGGTTTCTGCTTCAAGTAAAAAAACATCAAGTGATTAATATAATAACAAACACCAATTAGTTAAGCAGACTGGAAAATTCAAAATGGTATACATACCTTGCAGAACAATGTCTTCCTCTTCCGCAATATGACCCCTGGGCAGTAAGAAGGAAATATGTTACTACTTGGAAAAAGCAATGATGGACAAATAAACCCTTTGTACATTACAGATTCTTACCCGCTTGCATAATCTGCCGGCTCCACCACAAAAGCATCAAGTTCAAACCTTTTTGGTAATCTGATGGAAAACTGAGCAGTACGTTTTGGTTTACTTGGTGAGATGATTTGCTTTCTGAAGTACTTGTTCATCGCAGTTATGATATCATGACAGTCATGAAATAAGTATCCAACTTTCTTAGAGTATATTCTAACAACACCAAGCAGAAGGTAAGCAAGTATTCTGTAAGTGACAGAGGGTACTTCATCTACAAGGATCTTATCTGCACATGAACAAACGTATTGGAACTGTAGGCAGGAAAACTGAAAGGTGTCGGCCAATGCTATGAGATACAAAACCAATAAAAAAAGTGCTTTATTCAAGCTCCAAATACAATCTCCTATACGGGAAAGCCCCAGTAGCAGGTAACTGATCTTATACGTCAGAAAGACCTTATCAGGAGAGCCCAAGGAGCAGGTAAATGATGCACAACTCATAACTCATCTATTCAATATTGCAAATTACATCTGTAGTTTAGTACATCTGAATTTCAGTCATACATTTTGTACTTTCAGACCAACCTAGAAGCGCCTCACATAAATGATTTCAGCATAGACATTATGTTCACCCCACAAGTGCCTCTTTCTCTGGCCAGCAACTTGTGCTATCAGGATCATCACAGCTATTTCTTTCAGAAGTCACAACTACAACAATTGGGACATTAGCTGATATATCCGGAATGGTGAAACCAATATAAATAACAATTTAACAAGAAGGCAATTATATTCTTGGTTGAGGCACAAAATGTTATAAGCTACTAAGCACTATGAGATAGAAAACAGAAGTCCCGTTCATACAAAAAGGAGATATTGAACATAAAGCACAAGAATGCAATAGATTATATGCAGCATTGAACATGACACAAGCCTCCACCCTCGATAGCACAATAGAACCCAGTAGTCACCCTTCTCCACATGCAACTACGCAACTGATTTTTTCTTTCAACTTGAGACATCATAGTATTGGGCGAAGAGAACAGTGGCTACTTCTCTCACAAATGAGGAGCAAACAGAAGGTCAAAGAGTATATAACTAATCACAAAGGCCAGAAATCATAATACAACTTCCAAACAGGAAACAGTAAAATCTACAGATTTTAAGGAAGAGCCTACAAGGATAACCCTGATGATCGAACATCACACAGCCACCTCCATTTCCTCACAGAAGTTTTCCGATATTGCCTTACCAAACCCTCAAAAGGACAAATTAACCGTCTAGAGCCTCTCAATACTCCCATTGTACAAAACCAGAAATGGCAAAACCCTCTCTAAACTCAATCTCTCCTAATTCATATGCCCAAACAACATCATTCTGACAAATGCTCCCTTTTGTAACAGTGACTTGGAGATAAAAATATACACAGCCTCACTACCCAACAGAGATACCCGTTGCACCCTCACCAAAACCCTAAGCCACACAAAAACCTCCATAAACCCTAACCCATTTCCAACCCACCAATGCCCCCATTTGCTCATAAAACTTCCAAACCCCACAAACCCAAACACATCAAACTCACAAATTTCACCCATTTCAACCAAAATCCACTTCTCCACACACAAAAAAACAATACCCACAAACCAAAACACATTAAAACCAAAACTTTGATCCCAAAAAGGAAGTTCCAAAGAGAGAAACAATACCAACAGATGATGCAATATCAGTCTCAGCAACCTGCTGTTTCTTGAGCCGTTTGAAACAATAAGCAGCAAGCAAAATTGCACCCAAGTGACCCTTTTTTGTGAGAAGAAACTGTGAATAGAACATTGTTTTTTTTTTTTTCACTTCCCAAATTGGAATTTTCACCTTTTCTTTCAAGTTTTGAAGAGCAAATGTGTGAATGAAAATGGCGTTTTTATTTTGGTTTTGGGTGAAAAATTCAAGAGAAGATCAAACGGTCGAGTTGAGTCGGTTTTGACAGAGTTGAGTCGGTTGACCGCAGGGGTGCGATGGTGTGCTGAAGAAGCCTGAGTAAATTATTTTAATTTTGTACCAAAACTATTTTGTCCCATATACACACCAGAACCAACCGAGTCAGTAATTTTGTCGATTTTTATGTTCTGGAGTATACGAAATACATCCAATCTAATCTCGATTGAAATGCAAATAAAAAAGATTGTTTTCGAATGGTATCCAAATAGATTATCAATATTTGAATGGTGTCTATACTTATGTATGTATTATTTAATTTCTTGTAAATTTATATCGTGTTTTTATATAATATAATGATTGTAAAATGTTTTGAAGAAATTAACTCCATAATAAATAATTCTTTTTGTTTACTGATGGGTCGTGATAAATGTGATGATAACTACCAAAGAAGAATGTCAGGGACTTGAAACAATTGCATTAGCCATGAAACAAAAGATTACAAAAAATTATCCTGAAATTAAAAAAGACAAGGAAGATCAAGGAAAATTGGTTTATCATTACAAAAAATGATCAAAGTTTATCTCAATCTATAAATCAATTATCTTCGTCAATGTCTAATAAGTGATCTAAGATAGAATTCGTTTTACTAAAAGTTCAAAATATTAACAGCATTTGTCGAAAACATTTCACTTTAATAAATGTACTGTTAAGGGGTTGGAGTTGATTGATATCACTGTCCAAAATATATAAAAATCAAAAACAATAACAAAAATAAAAAACCAGTGATTAAAACAAAAAACACTTCATTTAATTATTTTTTTTTGTTATAAATGGAATCTTGAATGTCGAATTAGATGTAAGATAAAACATAAACTTAAAAAACCTTGTTTTTCTGGTTTTTTATTTTTTATTTCTGTTTTATCAATTTAAGAAATAAAAATCAATATCAAACAATTCTATTTTTATCAATCAATAAAACAAACACAAAAAAAATAAAAATAACAATGATATCAAACATGACTATAAAGAATCATGAGTCTGATTACAAGAGCTATGTCATAGCAGTAACAAATACCTTCTTCCATTCAGTACTCCTTTGATTGGCACATAATACAATAGTTACCAGATGAACATGGCTGCGAAATAATAAACTTTAATAAAGTGTTTATATTGTATGAATGGGGAAAGCAATGGAATGTGTTATTGTGGCAGAACAGAAAACACAACCAGAATGTGTTATTGTGGTAGAACAGAAAACATAACCAGACCACCTAATCAGAAACTTTGCGAGCTGCCCACCACAATCCATCCAACTCGATGCACATTGTAAAGCTGAACAATATGTGCACTTGGCTGCTAGTTATCGCTATTCTTCATCTTCTCCATTTTCGCTTCAAAGCTTTCTGAAAACAAATATCCGACTTCGACAACAGCCAGTTAAACCAAAACCTCATTCCACAAGCTTTCACGAGAGCGTACCGCGATTTGATCCTCCCTTCAAGGCCACAACCAAAGTTCCAAGATACAAATCATACGAAATTGCCAATTACAAGAACAATCTATGGCCATATATATCTTCTTCCACTAACACTATGTACTCTTTTGATCAAATAGGCACATATACGACTGTTAGCAGATGGTCGACATTGGTCGTGATAATACAAAACATCACCACCTTATCAGAAGGTTTGCAAGCTGCCCCATGCGAATCACATTCAATTTGAATGCACATTGTAGAGCTGAACAAGATGTTCACTAGTCATCACTCTTTTCCAACTTCTTCATTTTAGCTTTCAAAGCTTTATCAAGCCTGATATCCGACAGCATCAGCAGCTGGTTCAACGGCAGCCTCACTCCACAAAGTTCCATGAGGGCGTACCTCGGTTTGATCCTTGCTTCAAGACTGTAACTAAAGTACATCGAGGAACTGACCAGCTCTGACCGCGGGTACCCCATGGATAGAAAGCCACTCCCACTTAGGCCTCAAGTTACTTTCAATGATAAGAGTCAAAATTTGAGGCCAGCCCTGCACCATTAGGGTCACATCGACACCCAATGAACTTAAATACTTGACAGTAGGCCGCAACTTGTCCTCCACGCTGGAGCCTACGATATTAGGATAACGTGTTGGACACGCACCAACGGTCTCTTTGGATAGACCCATCTCAGCGAGAAACGGAACAGTTGAGCCGATCTTTCGTCGACTGTGGGTAAACATAGCCGGAAACCGCAGCACCAGCTTGGACCATTTATGCTTGTCAATACCCAACTCATCCTCAAGGTGCTTCAGGGCTGGTATCAGGTTTTTTGATATACTGATCCCACATAGCTGAAGTCTCCTGCAGAGAATATTTGGGATTCCTGATTTTGGAACTCCTGAGTTCAACAAGAAACTCAACCAATGGCTACACTTCTCCTTCCAAGATGTAGTAGGCGAAGGAGGAAATCTACTGATTATCTCCTGAATCTTCTCAAGTTCAAGACCAAGTTCAACAAGATAGATGGCATGCGGAGGAAGATCCTCGACTGGAACAGACTCAATGGCTCGGGCCAGGGCTTTTGGCCTCATGTAATCAATCACCAAACCGGGAAGCTTCTTCTGGTCCGGATCCAACTATAGGGGCAGAGTTGATTTCACTTCAGGTGGTGGATCTTCAGAATGCTTTTGCTGATAAAAAAAAAAATCGTTTCTTTTGTATATGACAGATATGCTGTTATCAGGCGTTCAACTTCATTGCCTGCAAAGGTTGTGTGCTTCCAGGGAAAGCAAGGTAAACAACCCGCCAATGTTGTTCTCTTTGTTGCTAGGTTACATATGGAGTATCTGGAAAATACAAACAACCGCTATTCGTATGAGACATCATTTTTACGGCCCATGGATTATGAGTCGCTACAAACAAGTGATAAGCTCAAAATGCGGAGCTTATTTTACATCATAGTAAGTCACAGGAAAGCTCAACACACGATATACTTTTGACCCTTTCTATTTCTTGCATAGAAGTTGACTGCCCTCATAATACCTACATATCCTTTCAAAAAGTACAACAGGTATTTACAACGAGTGCTGGTTGTTCCATCTCCAAAAAGCCCTTCTAAATGGAAAGCTTAAACAGAATCACAAAACAAAAAACAAAAGATTATAAATCATACCTCTGAGTCCATAACAACAACAAAAAAAAAAACCTAAGCAAAGACCCATGAGCAAACTTATCTCCATTTCGCATTCTACCAACACCACCGAACCAAACACCATCATATCATATATGGTCGGCTGGTTAGCTACAGTACAGAGACAAGACTGTTCTTCATTATTCTACACAAGTCAAAAGAAATACGCCCAAATTCGACCTGTGTAGGATACATATAAAAATAGGATCCTCATCACAGCTCAATAGTCCACGCTAATGGATAACGAAACACGAAAAATATGCCATCCAAATGCTGTAAAATGAAACAGCAGGGGTAGCTCCTCCAAACCCAGTACCATCCAATTATATGCAAAACAACACGGGTTTCACTCCTACAACTAGTTAATTGTAGGAATTATACTCATAACTATTATATTAGATTAAACTAGATTAAACGTATTACTTAAATTCCAATGTGGGTTGCTCAACACGGTACGTCTACATTACTACGACTAAGCCGCTCGCCTCTATTACAAACAATTCAAGGCCTGTTTGGTTAAAGTGGGTCAAAATCAACTTAAAAGCAGTTTTTGTAATGTTAGGTGAGTGTTTGTCATATTTTTTAACCGTAATTTTTAAATAATTTTTCTGTTTTAAAAACATTAGCCAGAAACTCCTTGATGGAGAAATCAAACCTGTTTTTTTACCAAGCTGTTATTTTACCCACTTTCAAACTATTTATTATAATTACAATGAGCTAGTACAACTGTTGAGAATAAACACCTTCTAACAACGCAGCAGCCAAACGGGCACAACGTTTAAATCAAACACAAATACCAAACACATACTTCATATCTCCCATATTAATCACGTTTTTCTATTTGATCAGTCTCAAAAAAATTATAAATGATTTTTTATAAAAAAAAAATATAAATTTATACTCACCTTCACAAATGTTATGATAAACCGCTTTTAAAAAATTCTTTGTTTATCAAAATCCACCCAAATTCAACCTCATCGAAATTCCCTGATCAAAATATTTTCATAAATATGGGAAGGAGGGAGGATAAACTTGGATTCATTATCTCAACCCAAAAATCTAAATTGATGAATTAATGACCGCCCAGCAAATACGTCACCGTACTTGGAATTTTCAAAAAGGAGCAATCGATTGAAGCAAATGAGAATAGAAGAGAATACCTTGTGATTGGGGAAGCAGTGGTTTTCGGAGGAAAGAACAGATGGAGACAGTGAATCGCTGATGAAGTTCCCATTTTGATTAGCCCTCTCAATTGGGTTCTTTTCTTCGAGTCCCTTTGATAAATTAACTGCTAGAAGAAACAGAAAATGTTTGTGCTGCTTTGTGAGAAGCAAAGCCAAAAAGGAGAAGGATAGAGTCGAATTGTCGAGGAGAAGGGAGAGATGATTCTCGCGGGTGTGGATACGATATGAGCCCTTTGGTCCATGTGACTGTGTGTTTAGTTCCCGGTGTACAATTCTTGAGATCGAATATTGTTTCGTATGATCGAGTTGTCCATCAGAAATCATGCATTCAATTATGAAGAAATTATGGGGAACAAGTCCATAATGTTGAAAGCAGCAATATACATTTGGTTAAAGAATTTGTTTTTTACTTTCCTGTTTTAAAATTCTACCGACAAGTGTGTAATAGTGTTACCATCATTCTACACTCGAGTTCTTTTCAATAAGTTTATTATCGATATTAATGTGTCAAAGGACAGGACCAAAGAAGATGTGGTATATCGCTAAGCATTCCTGAAACATTTATCTAAAAGACTTACACATTTCTTTTTTACTATTGCTAAACAATCACGGATCCCATTACAAGAACAATCTCATAGCAGTATCAAATATCATCTTCCATTAGTACTCTCTTTCGATCAAATAGGAACATTACAACAGTTACCGGATGGTCAACAACATGCGGGGAAACAACTTATTAGGTAGTGTTTGGATCGCATGAACGGAGAAGGAATGGAATGTGTTATCGAGGCGGAATAGAAAGCACAACCAGACCACCTCATTAGAACTTTCCAAGCTGCATACCGCCGCGAATCTCTTCATTAAGTCGATGGGCATGACAGTGTAGTACGCCGCTAGTTACCACTATTCTTCGTCTTCTCCATTTTCGCTTTCAAAGCTTTTTGAAACCTAATATCCGACTTACACAACAGCGTGTTCAACCCCCACCTCGCTCCACAACCCTTCATGAGAGCATACCTCGGTTTGATCCTCGCTTCGAGACTGTAACAAAAGAAGTGCGGGAACTTGACCAGCTCCGACCGTGGGTAGCCCATGGATAGAAAGAACTCCCACTTGGGCTTCACAGTCCTAGACAAGCTGCACGCGTAAAACACCCCGCATCTTTGGATCATCATAGCTATTTCCTCCATGCTATAACCTTTCTCTAGAAAAAACTCTGTCATGGGCCTCAAGTTACCTTCAACGCTGACTGCCAATACTTGAGGCGTATTTTGGCCAATAACAGCCACATCGACACCAATTGACTTGAAATACTTTGCAGCTGGCCGCAACTTGTCCTCCACGCTGACGCATACGATATTAGGATAGCGTGTCAGAGCATAGCCAATGCTCTCCTTGGATACACCTATCTCGATGAGGAACGAAACTACAGAGTTGATCTTCTGTCGACTAACGGCAAGAATAATGGGAAACCTGACGATCAGCTTGGACCATTTCTGCTTGTCAACACCCAGCTCCTCAAGGTACTTCATGGTTGGTATCATTTTTTTTGATAGACTCAACGTACATAAATGAGGACTCTTGTAGAGAACTCTTGGTATGTCTGATTCCGAGACTCCGAGTTCAAGAAGAAACTCAACCAATGGCTTCACTTTTCTCTCCAAGCTGCAGTACGCAAAGGAAGGAAACTTCCTGATCATCACCCGGATCTTCTCAAGATCAAGACCGAGTTCAATAAGATAGATGACATGAGGAGGAAGATCCTCGACGAGAACAGTTTCACCTACTCGGGCCATCGCTCTTCCGTACATTTTAAGCCTCTTCACCTGGGACGGAGTCAGTGGAGCTGATTTCACTTCACCTGGTGAACGCGGGAAGTGTTCTATCATATTAATGAGGTTGTCACCATGTTGACGACTCAGTTCTTCAAGATAAGGGCTTAGAGCATCCCTAATTTCAGTAGATGTGAGCTCTTTCCCTGCCAATGCCAAGCAAATGTATCTAGAGCCGCATTCGCAAATGAGAAAAATCCAATAGGCCAATGAAAGGGAACCTGAGAAGACACCGAACCTGTCAGTGTCAGATACCCGGTTTTATGCAAAATGTGAAGCCTCGATACAAGGTGCTCCGAGAAAAGATCTGACTTGTTGACCACCGTTGCAGCGACTGTGCTGCTCAGACCTTGTTGCTTGAGGAATAAGGTCAAAATGTCTTTCACTTCTTCTTTCTTTGAGGTCAACACGGTCACAGCCACTTGCTTTAAGCATGATGACCCATCTAATCCAGATTCAGTTATTTTGTTCATTGAAAACATTACCAAAACCAAATTCACATACACATGATACAAGATTCAGATACACTATAATCCACACGGTACAACTACCTAGAAATGACGAGAGTAACATCCCGGTGTTGCTTACCTAGTTTTCCCTGGAAACACTTGACCTTTGCAGGCAATGGCAACAGAAGCCTGAAATCGACATATCCATCATATTCAGATGAGACAATTTTCTTGACGAGTAGAAGCATTTATGATGTCGTTGCAACAGATAGAACAAGAATAAGCTTGGCTTCCTAAGTAATTGATACGAACAGAACGTGTAGAGTGCAGTGCTTGCTGCTATAACTTAAAGGGGATTATTTGAATGTCTCAAATTCAAGGCTTATGCCCGCCCTGTGAATGAGTACTGCTATAAAATTTGCACATCTTATTTTCCTGTCTAGAACTTCACATGAATGCTCAGTCCATACAAATCTTTACACACCCTTTCATACAAATTTCTCTTTTCAACTTGAAATATGTAAAAACTTACCATTTTCAAGTACCCGGAATAACGATGGATGCACGACTCACTCTCATGATCTCATCTCACAATTGTATGGATATCTTATGGAGAAACTAATTCTACCAAAAGCATAAACCCATAGAGAATCCATACAATGATATCTACACAACCCAAAAACAGATTATGAAAATCTGGGCAAAGACTAGCAGGGGCGGAGCTAGGTTTTTTTCATGAGGGGGGCCGAGAGATTTTGAGCGATAAAGCGTATTTCATGCTTAAAAATTCTAAGGGGGGTTTAAAAGCACAACAAACTAAAATTTTTTAGAATGAAAGATATGTTTAATAATTATAATTTTGTTATTGCTAATATTAAATGAGTTTCGGAAATGATATTAAAATATGATCTAAATTTTAAGTTTAGATATACATAATGTATCCATAGTCAAAACACATATTTACATTTGTCTTCATATCAATTTTTTTTTCACCTTCTTATCAATTATTCTATATAAGAATTGATATTATGTACTGTATTACATTCACAATTATCGTACAAACAGTACAATTGATCAAGTTTTCATGTAGAAATTCAATGAAAAAATATGAGGCATGATGATTGTTTCAATTCATTTGAAATCCAGAACTTAGTTTTACAATATATTGGTACAAAAATGTAAAAGAAAATGCATTTAAAGAAGACATCCTATCAAGCAGAACCGTTGGTTATCGATTTCTTTTTCCCAGATGGATGAAACGAATTATTAAATAGTAAAGCATAAAAATAAGTGTGATATCATTTCTCTTTTTGATTTTTCTATTCTTGTTTTCTATTTTTGTTTCACCGACTATGAAACAGTAATATTTGTATCTGACTCCTGGTTTTTGAAACGGATGAAACAAAATTAGAAAAAGGAAAAATGATTTTCGATTTCTATTATTAGTTTTTGTTTTCATTGAACCGTAATACTAGGGTTTCACTTTCTGTTTTCTTTTGGGTGCAAGACTCATGATTTCATCCCAGAAAATCATTGTATTTTATAAAATATTCTTCCACTCGTTTTGATTTTCTGTTTCTGACTTTGATTTTCATAATCTTAAAGCAGCTGACACTAAAAGCCTTAGTAAAGTCTAGACACCTTCCATGAGGCTCCAACTAATGGATTGAAAGACATGGAAGGGCACTGAGAATATACCTTTTCATGGGGTAACAAGTGGTTTTTGGAGGAAAAATGATTTGGGGAAAGTGAATCGCTGATGAAGTTGCCATTTCCGTTGCCCCTTTCAATTGGGTTCTTCTTGTTGTTCTTCTGCTTCCACAGATTGACTGATATCAGACAGAAGAAGCAAAAAGTTTCGCTGATTTGGAAGAAGGCAGCAAAGAGGCGAAAAAGGGCCGAGGAGAGGAGGAAGATTTCTAAGGGTGGAATGGGTAAGGGCCGCACAACTCCTGCTGGTGTATCAATATATTTTCACACTATGAGGTCCGTAATTTTATGGTAAACGGTTGATCGTTCTAATTATATTATAATTGGATATCTATGATTGATGAATATATAAAAAATAATCTTTTTAAATATTATGAATGTAATCATGTCTACATCTCTCTTATGCAGTTTGAGAATTGTTAATGACTTATTAAAAATTTCAATCGTAATTTTTTTTGTTTATTTTCAAAAAAAGTCATATTTATTTTTTCGGTTTATTACGTAAGATCTCAAGCCAAACTTTTCAAGAGATCATCAATCCCAACATCATTTCACATTAAGCAAGTTTAATTATGAATTTTTGAAATAATATCTTAGATAAGTGTAAGACCCCGAGCCAAAAAAATTACAATTTATTGATATAAAAAATATTATTAAATAATTTAATCTTTTTTCTTGGGATTGATATTATAGTAAGATGAGACTCTTTTGTATGATCGAATTATCTATGAATAATAAATTCACTCACAAATAAATTATCAAAAACAGGTCCGAATATATCTCCAACCGTATAATTCGCATAATAACACGGAAGTTTTTGTGTTGTAGCAAAGTCAAGGGATAAAAGCACGTACAAATTAGCAATAGAGATTATCGAAAGCAACACTTTTCTACCAATTGTAAAAGGAGCGATTGCCATTCATAATCGTCATAAGATTCAATACTCAACCATCAAAACAAATACTTCATCACCTGTTGCAGTTAAAACTACTGGGAAAATGCTAGCAACATTTTATAATAAACATTTCGATACTCTCCTTAAACAATCATGGATCCCATATATGCATCATTACCAATCACAGCAACGATCCATATCATCGATATCTTCTCGCATCCTATAATCCCTTGATCAAATAGGCACATATACAACTGTTAGCAGATGGTCAACAACATGAGTTATGATGAATTGTGATCCAAATCAACACCAACCTCATCTCAGAAGTTCACACAAGGTGCCTACTGTGAATCGCATTCCACTCGAATGCACAATGTTGCAGAGCTGAACAAATATTCACTAGCCATCACTCTTTTCTAACTTCTTCATTTTGGCTTTCAAATCTTCATCAAGCCTGACACCCGACGACGACAACAGCCAGTTAACCGGCAGTCTCACTCCACAAAGTTCCATGAGGGCGTACCTCGGTTTGATCCTCCCTTTGAGACTGTAACCAACGTATGGCGAGAACTTGACCAGCTCTGACCGCGGGTATCCCATGGATAGAAAGAACTCCCACTTGGGCAAAACATTCTTAGACAAGCTATACGAGTACAGCGATAGGGATCTTTGGATGATCATACCAATTTCCTCCATGCTGTACCCCTTCTCGAGAAAAAACTCCGTCATGGGCCTCAGGTTACTTTCAATACTAAGAGCCAAAATTGAAGGACAGTATTGCACAATAACGGTCACATCGATACCCAATGAGCTTAAATACTTGGCAGTAGGCCGCAACTTGTCCTCTACGCTGCAGCCTACTATAATACGATAACGTGTTAGACACTTACCAACAGTCTTTTTGGATAGACCCATCTCAGTGAGAAACCTAACTGTTGAGTCGAACTTTGTTGACAACAGGCAAACACAAGTGGAAACCGCAGTATCAGCTTGGACCATTTCTGCTTGTCAATACCCAACTCATCCTCAAGGTACTTCATGGTTGGTATCAGGTTATTTGATAGACTGATCCAACTTAGCTGAGGACTCTTGTAGAGAATGTTTGTGGTTCCTGATTTTGGAACTCCTGAGTTCAAGAAGAAACTCAACCAAAGGCTTCACTTTTCGTTCCAAGCTGCAGTAAGCGAAGGAAGGAAACCTCCTGATTATCGCCCGAATCTTCTCAAGATCAAGACCGAGTTCCACAAGATAGATGACATGCGGAGGAAGATCCTCGACTGGAACAGACTCGCTCACTCGGGCCATCGCTCTTGACCTGATGAGATCAATCGCTAAACTGGGAAGCTTCTCCTGATCCGGATCCAACTCAAGGGGCAGAGTTGCAGAGATGATTTCACTTCAGGCAGTGGATTTGGAAAATGTTCCACCATATCGATGAAAGTGTCACCGTGTTGGCAATGCAGAGCTTCAAGATAAGGGTTAAGAGCTTCCCTGATTTCCATAGTTGTGAGCTCTCTGCCTGCAAGTATCAAGATATGTGTCAAGAGAAAAGTCTACATATGGGAACAATCCCACAGGCCAACTGAGAGCTAAGAAAATATTGCACCTGGAGATTTATGCAACGAATGAAGCCTCAATACAAGGTGCTCCAAGAAGAGATCGGACTTGTTGATAGTCCTTGCAGCGACTGAGTTGCTCAGTCCTTGTTGCTTGAGGAACAAGGTCAGAACAGCCTTCGCTTCTTCCTTCTCCACGATTAACAGGGGCACAGCCACTGGTTTCAAGCTTGATGATCCATCCGACCCAGATTCAGCTATTTATGTTCATTGAAAAAAATTATTAGAACCAAATTCACTTGGAGCACCTACATTTTGCAGATACTCCATATGAAACCTAGCAACAGATAGAATAACATCGGGAAGTTCACCTAGCTTTCCCTGGAAGCACACAACCTTTGCAGGCAATGAAGTTGAACACCTGATTACAACAAATCTGTCATATACAAGAGAGATGTTTTTTAATCAGTAAAAGCATTCTGAAGAGGAGTGAGGACCAAAAGTGACAGAGATGTAGATGATGATCAAGGCGCAAATTCTATTCATATGAGACCTTATTTTTAAGGCTTATGGAATTTAAGTCACTGCAAACTAGCGATAAGTTTTAACTACGGAGCTTAATTTACATCATAGGAAGTCAAAAGGAAAGCTCAACACGCGATATACTTTTGACCCTTTCTATTTCTAGCATAGAAGCTGATTTCCCCTCATAATACCTACATATCCTTTCAAAAGTACAACAGGTATTTGCAACAAGCCCTGCTTATTCCATCTCTGAAAAACCTTTCTAAATGGAAGCTTAAACCGAATCTCTAGCCCGATGAGAGCACTTCCACAAGGAAAAGCTAGCAGCACGCAATCCAGAGGCATTTTTCCAGATTAGATTGACCACCTCAAATAGATATCACTTGTTCCCATGTTCCATATGATCAACTGGAACAATTCATCTTACAGGGATTCCATACTAGGGTATGACCTCAATGTTACCAGAAAGAAACTGATATCCAAGGGAGGAAGATCACCTGCTGTACGAAAGACACAGCAGGGGTGCTGTAAGGGATGAGCCCCATTGGATCAAAAGATCCAACGGTTTAGATTGATAGTGTTTTGGGGTTTAATTTTTTTTGTTTGCGTGGTTTTGTTGGTAGTGTTTTTTTTTTTAAAAGGGCTTTTCAATGATATTTTTTTAGGTTTAATTGTTTTTAGATTTTTTTAAAAAAAAAATTGTGGAGGGGGCAGGGGATCCATGTCCATCTAAGAAACTGCTTGATATTGTGGGTGCAAATAGTTCAAACCAGAAACAGAAAACAATAAGGAAAACCAAGAACAATATAATAATTATTGGAAGACAAAGTCTTGAATATCATATCCCAAATTCACAAGAGTGAATTACCATAAGTGCTAAAAATCAAAACTAATACGTTTTTTTCAAAATAATACACCCTTAATTGTCCAAATCTAAAATTAGGAAACAACAATCTTCTTACATCCAAGTCATGATTTCGTGCAAATAGTTCGCGGGAGCTACCACACTGGCGATCCAATGTACTGAAGGAATACTTTTTATGGTGGTGAGAGTGAGGTGCACTGTCCATGGTACACATGGACTGTTCTTGGTGCAGATGCACTGTATATGTTTTACCTTAATTTGTCTTCTTTAGTGAAGACTGATGTACTGAATCAATAATGGACAAAGACGCACTGTGTATCCTTTTTATCATCTTATTCATATAATATAAACATATTATCTTAAAACAGTGTCTTTTTGTTATAATGTTTTTCGTATGATATAGACGAAATGTTTCAAACAGGTTGTAATCTCCTTTATATGACATAGGCGCTTTGTGGATTGAACGAGCCGCGCTGTATTACACAGTGCAGGAGTATTGCCCCAAGTTGGGAAATCAGTAATAATGTAGGTGCACCGTAAAGGAACATTGCCTTAAGTTGGGAAGTCATTACTAGTATAGGCACACGGTAAAGGAGCATGGTGCGAACTCAGTATTACCATGGGTGCACTGTGTCAAGCACTATCCTGTAAAAAGCATGGGTTCGTTAAAAGTTTGAATCAAAGAAAAATACCATATTGTGAAAATGTGAGAACGGAAAGAGCAAATAATTGCATGGCTTAATACCCGGATCAAAAATGAAAAGAGGAAAGAGTAATCATTGATTGATTGTATTCCATCATGAAAATCAACGAAAGGGAAGGAGAATATTATGTAAGGGATAAAAACACAAACTTTTTTTTCCTTTGAAAACAAAAAAAAATCAAATTATAAATTATGAAATTGAATGTCACACCCATAAATATGATCCAAAAGTGACATCAATAGGTAATTTTCACAATTCAAAAGAAACACATTCAAACTGAACCCGAGTAACATACATATAAAAATTGGATCTCTATCCCAAGTCTCAACTCAATAATCTACGCTACAGAGCAACTCCACCCCTAGTGTATTTGGGTTGTCAAAAAATAACAATGTTTTTTTGTTTGTCAAATTTGACGATCAAAATGGCATTATCATATATCTAAATCAAAATGACAACCATGGGTGTAGAACATATCTTCATTTTCACTGAAAATTGTCATTTGGGTATAGAAATGACAACCCCACTCTTCTATTGCCAGTTAGGTTGCCTTTTCAAAATTTTAACAACCCAAATGACAACTTTGAGAGAAATTGGTAATGAGCTCCACACCAATCTTTGCCATTTTCTAGTGAATTTGATGAAATAGGAAGGGAGGAATGATTTGGGGAGTATTTGAGTAGAAGATAGGTTGCAATTTGGGTTGTCATTTTCTTCTCTTTTTTTTATTCCGAATTTTATAAACAAAATGACATTATCATTGTTGTCGATCCAAATGAGGTGTAGATGCAATTTCTCATTTGGGTAGCCAAAACTAAAAATGACAACCGAAATGAAAAAGGGGTGGAATTGCTCTAATGGATAACGAAACACACCTAGTATAGCATCCAAAGGCTGCAAAACGAAACAGCGGAGGAGTCGCTTCCCCACAAACCAAGTTCCATCCACTTATGTAGAAAACATCAAAACACGAATTTCACTCCACAACCACAACTGTTAATCGTGGGGATTATACTCTGAAGAACTTGTATTAGATTAAATGTATGCTTTTATTTCTCCTATTTCAATGTGGGTGTCTCAACATGTACTGTCCACATTACTACCACTCAGCCGCTTGCCTCTATTACAAACAATTGATAAACAACGTTTAAATCAAACCCAAATATCAAACACATATAAAATTGAATTCATATCTCAACCCTGATGTATTAACAACCGCACCAGCATACACATCACTCTAATTGGAATGCCCAAGAAGATGCAATCGATTGAAGAAAATGAGAAGAAGATAGAATCTCACCTTGTGATGGAGAAACAAGTGGTTTTTGGAAAACAGAGATAGGGAGAGTGAATTGCTGATGAAGTTGACATTTTGATTTGCCCTTTGGGTTTTCTTTTTGTTCTTCTGCTTCTTTTGGGTCGGTCGCCCAAATCCTTGACGGATAGTGTCAATACTGTTAATACGATATTTTGATGGAAAACTCAATCATCATGTCGTGGGACTCATAGGAATTCAGTCTCAAACAGTCCAATGCGTGATTTGTTGGTCTGTTGATTTGTTCAAGAAAATAAGTGCTCTCAGACTCTCTCTGTGTTTATCATTTGTTATGTGGAGCATCTCGGTCGCAACTGCTTGTTTTTAACATTATTATAAAAAAGTTGCTCAAGGGTTTTGCTTGATAATGTTTTTGTTTTCATTTTTTTTTCCTTTTTATTGATTGATGAAGAAAAGTTCGTTATTGATTCCTCTGATATTTAAGATCCACTTAACCAGAAATAATTGTATTTTAAATGGTGCTTTTCATTTCGTTATTATTTTGTTCTTTTTTTTTTTTTTTTTTGCATTCTTGGTTTTGATTAACACGCTTTTAATATAGCCTCTAAACTTTTTAAAAAAACAAAAACAAAATAAAAGCATAGCCTCTAAACAGTGGGGGATCCAAGATATAAATCATTCCAGCAATAACAAGAACAATCTTATACCATATATCTCCTACCGCTAACACTACTTTTCAGATTAAATAGGCACACATACAATTTTTAGCAGATGGTCGACAACATGAGCCACGATACAAGTCAACACACCTCATCAGAAGGTTCACACGGTGCCTACCGCGAATCACATTCAACTCGAATACACATTGTAGAGCTGAACTTGAACAAGATGTGTGTGTGCTAGCTATCACTCTTTTCCAACTTCTTCATTTTGGCTTTCAAGGCTTTATCAAGTTTGACATCGGACAACGACAACAGCTGGTTCAACGGCAGCCTCACTCCACGAAGTTCCATGAGAGCGTACCTTGGTCTGATCCTCGCTTCGAGACTGTAACCAAAGTAGGGCGAGAACTTGACCAGCTCTGACCGCGGGTAGCCCATGGTTAGAAAGAACTCCCACTTAGGCAACACGTTCTTGGACAAGCTAAATGTGTACAACGACGGGGCTCTTTGGATCATCATAGCAATTTCCTCCATGCTGTAACCCTTCTCGAGAAAAAACTCCGTCATAGGCCTCAAGTTACTTTCAATGTTAAGAGTCAAAGCTTGAGGCCAGCCCTGCACGATAACGGTTACATCGACACCCAATGAAATGAAATACTCGGCAGCAGGCCGCAACTTGTCCTCTACACTGTAGCTTACCATATTTGGACAACGAGTTAAAACCTTACCAATGGTCTCCTTACTAAGACCCATCTCGGTGAGAAACGATACCAGTAAGTCTATCTTTTTTCGACTATAGGTAAGCATAGTGGGAAATCGGAGTATCACCTTGGACCATTTCTGCTTATCAACACCCAACTCCTCGAGGTACTTTATGGTCGGTATCAGGTTATTTGATAGACTCAACCCACATAGCTGAGGTCTCTTGTAGAGAATGTTTGGGATTCCTGATTTTGGAACTCCAAGTTCAAGAAGAAACTCAACCAATGGCTTCACTTTTCCTTCCAAGCTGCAGTAGGCAAAGGAAGGAAACTTTCTGATTATCACCCGAATCTTCTGAAGATCAAGACCGAGTTCAACAAGATAGACGACATGTGGAGGAAGATCCTCCACTGGAACAGTCTCGCTGACTCGGGCCATCGCTCTTGGCCTGATGGAATCCATCGCTATACTGGGAAGCTTCTCCTGGTCCGGATCCAACTCAAGGGGAAGAGTCTGCAGAGATGGTTTCACCTCAGGTGGTGGGTCTGGAAAATGCTCTACTATATCAATGAAAGCGTCCCCATGTTGGCGATGGAGAGCTTCTAGATAAGGGTTAAGAGCTTCCCTGATTTCCATAGTCGTGAGCTCTCTGCCTGCAAATATCAAGAATGTGTCAAGAGCCATGTCTACATATGGGAACAATCCCGTAGAGCAATCCAGCGCATAGAAAATATCGCACCTGTCATATACCGGATTCTATGCAACACGTGAAGCCTCGAGACAAGGTGCTCCAAAAAGAGATCGGACTTGTTAATAATTCTCCCAGCGGCCGCATTGCTCAGACCTTGTTGCTTCAGGATCAAGGTCAGGACGGCTTTCGCTTCTTCCTTCTCCGCGATTAACAGGGTCGCAGAAACTGGTTTTAAGCTTGATGACCCATCCATCCCAGATTCATCTAAGTGTGTTGATTGCAAAACATTATCAAAATCAAGTTTGTTAAGAGCTCATGCATTTTTCGGATACTACATAGCAACAACGACAACAACATTGGGGTGTTGTTTACCTAGCTTTCCCTGTAAGCATATCACCTTTGCTCGCAATGAAAATGAATGCCTACAAAAGACATGAAATCTTTTTCATTAGCAAAAGCATCCATCAAGGACGCTTAAACAGAACCTCTATCCCGATGAGTGCACTTCCACCGGCAGAACTAGCAACCCGAGACCCAAAACTAATTATTCTAGATTAACGAACTCAAATTGATATCACTTGTTCCCACGTCCATCTGATCAACAGGACCAATTCATCTTACACGGATTCCATACTGGGGTATGACCTCAATGTTAACAGAAAGAGAGAAGCTGAAATCTAATAGGCTGTTTGATATTGCGGTAGCAAAAAGTCAAAACCAGAAATAGAAATCAATAACGAAAACCAAAACCAGAAATCCCATAGCTACTAGTAATAACTATAGGAAAACAAAGTGTTGAACATCATGCCCGAAAATCACAAAGGCCCCTCTTTGAATTTTTCTTAGAAAAAAAAAACATATCAAACGATAGTTTTGATTCACAAATCACAAAACAAAAGCAAAAGATTATAAATCAGAATTCTGAATTCATAACTACAAAACCTACGCAAAGACTCATGAGCAAACTTATCTCTGTTTCGCATACCACCAACACCACCGAACCAAACACCATCGTATCATACATGGTCGGCTGGTTGGCTAGAGTACCATGAAACTTGGAGCTGAGAAGCGTGTAGGATACATAAAAAAAAATAGGATCCCCGTCTCAGCTCAACAGTCCACGCTAATGGAATACGTAACACACCCAGTATGCCATCCCAATGCTGTAAAAAGAAATAGCAGAGGAGTCGCTCCCCCAAACCCAGTACCATCCACTTACATGCACAAAACAAGGATTTCACTCCTAAAACTAATTGTTAATGACGGGAATTATACTCTAAATTATTTATATATTAGATTAAACGTATTTCTCAAATTTCAATGTGGTATCTCAACACGAACCGTCTACATTACTACGACTAAGCCGCTCGCTCTATTACAATAAATTTAAACAACGTTTGAATTATAGCAGTGTGGGGACTGCACAGCCAGAGCTGCATCCTCATAGGTTTCAAAAATCATTGCCATATTTCAAAATTTTAAATTTTAAAAATTATAAAAAAAAATCCTGATTTTTAAAAGATCTGGAGAGGGATTCCAGCCAAGTTCGCTGCACTAATCAGGGGACAGTATCCAAAGAAAAAATGCACAAACGAGTGTGTTTAATATTTCTCATTATACCCAAATACCAAACACATAAAATTGGATTCATATCGCATCCCAAAAGTCTAAATTCATGAATAACGGACCGCCCAGCAAATACGACACTCAAATTGGAATTTCCAAATGATGAAATCGATTGAAGAAAATGAGAAGAAGTGGGAATACCTTGTGATGTGGAAAGCAGTGGTTTTGGGAAGAAAGAAGAGATGGGGAGAGTGAATAGCTGACGAAGTTGTCATTTCGTTTGGGTCTCTCAATTGGGTTCTTCTTGTTCTTCTGATTTCAGTGAGGCGGTGGTGGACAATCCCTTCGATAAATTATTATCTGCTAGAAGAAATGAAAATGGGTATGTGTTGCTTGGGAGAAGCAAGCCAAAGAGGAGAACGATCGAGTCGAGTTATGGTGGAGAAGATGGGAGAGATATGCTCGCGAGCGTGGATAGAGGACAAATACAAAATTTTCAAGAAACCCTATAATTAATAATTTGACATATTTTCATGTTCATTTGGTTTCTTTTCTCAATTCGTAAATAAAATTATAATATATTACTAAAAAAATGAAAAAAAATGAAAAAATTAAAAAAATTCAGAAATAATTAAAAAAGATATCTAAAAAAATAATTTCAAAAAGCATACAACATTACTTTTAACTCTTCCCCTCTCCACATTTGTCATTGCTATCGCCTGTCGCTGCAAACCATCGGAACCAACCCCAAATCGTCGAAAATCACCAATGAATCAATCGATCTTCATATCAAACAATCCAAACAAATACAAAATCAAATCCAAAATCAAAACAATAGAATCAGCCGCTGAGCCAGTCCCTCCGTCCCTCGTCTCGACAACGTAGCTGAATTTCTCGAATATCCTCCACGGATAATGCCAGAGTGAATATCATATTGACATTATAATGTCAGAGTGCTTGAACAAAGATCCAAATGATCATTTTTTCTTTTTTTTCCTCTCGTGTAACCCCTGGTAAGGGACCGACACGTTATTGAGCTCCTATAACTCACGGTTATTATTTTTCTGTGTGTTTTTTTTTTGTTACAAGAGAAAGACTTGAAGGAGAAGTATGATCTAAAATTTGATGTTAGATGTAGCTTATTTGTGAAAAATATTATGATCTTATAAATAGATGTAAATTTCGCTGTAAATGTGATATTCTGAGTTATGATTAAGTACATCAAAAGTTTCTAAACTTATGATGTATAAATGAACTTATCCTAATTCTAATGACTAAACCAATAAATATAGTTTTTGTCTGATTTATACGTTAGGTGCAACAATAACGTGATATGTATTATTAATATGTAATGAAAAGTCGGGACGTTACACAATTAGTACGTTACACAACAATAACGTAGCTGAACTTCTCAAGTAATCCTCGTATATCCTCCACGGATAATGGCAGAGTGAATGTCAGATTGACATGATGATGCCAAAATGCTTGAACAAAGATCCAAATGATCATTTTTCCTTTTTTTTTCTCTCTCGTGTAACACCTGGTAAGAGAGCCGACACATTATTGAGCTCCTATAACTCACGGTTATTATTTTTCTATATATATATATATATTTGTTACAGAAGTAAGACTTTAAGAAAAAGTGTGACCTAAAATTTGATGCTAGATGTAACTTATTTGTGAAAAATATTATGACCTTAGAAATAGATGTAAATTTCGCTGCAAATGTTATATTCCGAGTTATGATTGAGTACAACAAAAGTTTATAAACTTATGATGTATAAGTGAACTTGTCCTAATTCTTATGACTAAACCAATAAAAATAGTTTTTGTCTAATTTATACGTTGGGTGCACAACACGTTTTTTTTTCACTTGACGTCTATTTTCATAATACACAACATTTAAATAATACTTGAAGTTTGAAATACAACAAAAAACCATAGTATATCAATATGTCTTCTTCATTCATATATAATATGTCTATTTTCACAATACGCAACGTTAAAATAAAAGAAAACTATTCACCAAAAAATCACAATATGTCTAATTAGTAAGGTGTGTCTTCTTCATTCACAAATTACTTCTTCATCCATTCCAATTTTTTGATTTTGATTGCAGAACACCAACCTCTTGGAAATCGATATGTTAACTTCAACAATCAACGTATGTAATCCATATATCGTGGTGGCGACATCGATGATGATGTCGATGTATCATTGTGGTGACATAATCTTACAAAAGTCAGTATTATATTTAACTATAATGAATTTTATGAATTTTTAATTTTATATGTAATTTTATATTTTGATAAAGTGATCTTGTAATTGATCATAATTGACCATGGGATACTTGATGAGATAGAAATTATACTTGTCAAGAATTCTCCCATAATCAAAACCAAGAAAAAAAAAAACAAAAACACTACGAGGTAATTTGATATTACTGTTCAAAATTGAAGAAACTAAAACCAATAAGAAAAATAAATAATAAAATCAAAATCATCTTACAAAATAAAATGACTTATATCTAATGTTGGTGGGATGGTGATACCAAATGACTTTACATAAAAAATAAAATAAACGTGATATCAAATAAATGTGAATCATAAACGAAAATGTTAAATGTGTAAATTGAATATCTAATGTTGAACTCAGAAGAAACCAAATACAAAAAACATTAGGAAAAAAAAAATACATCATGATAGATAAATCTAATAAGAAATGAATGATTAAGATTAAACGATGAAAAATAAATTATTAAGATTAAAACGTAACATTCTATTCTCAATTATTGATTTATTTTATTTTAATCTCAACCGTTTATTTATTAATAAACACACATGTCATGACATATTTTCTAAACCCAAAAAATTAATATCGAACATTTATGTTAAAAAACCTATACTAAAGAGGCTCCACCTTTTCTCCATGTGAAGGTTTTTGTTTTTCTACATAAACCCTAGGCAGGTACTTTCATCACATCTCATCGTCATTGTTTCACTCTTGAATTTGACCGGCGAGAATCGCCTGTGGCGAGGAATGTTACTGAGGTGAGGACACTCGCTCACCGCACCACACCTTCTCTTCTTCGCAGCTCTTCACATTATCCCAATCTCCATCAGATTTCATCTCCGAAACCAATAGCCGCCTGATCTACACATGAATCGTCGTGGTTGTCATCCCGTATTCCGCCTTTGATTGATTTGGCGTATTGGAGTTGTAAGACGAGGTTTCGCAAAAGGGCGGAAATCAAATAGTCATTCATTCATCTAGTTATGTGATTGATGCACATTGTAAAGCCGAACAACATGTATACTAGCAA
The DNA here is from genome assembly GCA_001925005.1 of Drosera capensis. Taxonomy (NCBI): domain Eukaryota; kingdom Viridiplantae; phylum Streptophyta; class Magnoliopsida; order Caryophyllales; family Droseraceae; genus Drosera; species Drosera capensis. The sequence goes on from LIEC01011754.1 coordinate 45,335, forward strand.
CAACTATTCTCCATCTTCTCCATTTTAGCTTTCATAATTTCATCAAATCTAATATCCGTGAGCGTCAACAGATGGCCCAAACTCCACCTCAATCCACAGGCTTTCATCATTGCATACCTCGGTTTGACCCTCCGTTCCAGACTGAAACAAAAGTACAACGGGAACTTGACCAGCTCCGACCTCGGATAGCCCATGGATAGAAAGAACTCCCACTTAGGACCCACGTTCTTGGACAAGCTAAGCGTGTACAAAAAAGGGGATCTTTGGATCATCATAGCTATTTCCTTCATGCTGTAACCCTTCTCGAGAAAAAACTGTGTCATGGTCCTCAAGTTACTTTCAATGCCAAGAGTCAAAATTTGAGGACAGCTCTGCACGATAACAGACACATCGGCACCCATTGAACTGAAATACTTGGCAGTAGGTCGCAACTTGTCCTCCACGCTGCAGCCTACGATATTTGGAAAACGAGTTAGAACCTTACCAATGGTCTTCTTACTAAGACCCATCTCGGTGAGAAACGAAACTACTGAGTTGATCTTTCGTCGACTACGCATAAAAATAGACGGGAACCGCAGTATCAGCTTGGGCCATTTCTGCTTGTCAATACCCAACTCATCCTCAAGGTACTTCATGGTTGGTATCAGGTTTTTTGATAGACCGATCCCACATAACTGAGGACTTTTATAAAAAACTCTTGGTATGTCTGATTCCGGAACTCCGAGTTCAAGAAGAAACTCGACCAATGGCTTTATTTTTCTTTCCAGGCTGAGGTAGGAGAAAGGAGGAAATTTCCTGATTATCGCCCGAATCTTCTCGAGATCAAGACCGAGTTCAACAAGATAGATGACATGCGGAGGAAGATCCTCGACTCGAACAGACTCTCTAACTCGGGCCATCGCTTTTGGCCTGATGGAATCAGTCCTTAAACGGGAAGCTTCTCCTGGTCTCGATCCAACTTGAGGGATGGAGTCCGTGGAGCTGATTCCACTTCAGGCGGTGCATGTGGAAAGTGCTGTATCATATCGATGAGAGTGTCACCGTGTTTGGCTTGGAGAGCTTCAAGATAAGGGCTTAGAGCTTCCCTGAGTTCACTGGTTGTGAGCTCTCTCCCTGCAAATGCCACGAGAATTTGTCTTGAGCCGTGTTCACATAGGAGAAAAATTCTATAGGCCTATTAGAGGGAACCTGAGAAGACGCCAAACCTGCCATAAACCAGGTTTCATGCAAAATGTGAAGCCTCGATACAAGGTGCTCCAAGAATTGATCTGACTTCTTGACAACCATTGCTGTGACTATGTTGCTTAGACCTTGTCGCTTGAGGAAGAAGGTCAAAACATCCTTCACTTCTTTCTTCATTGTGGTCAACACACACACAGCCAATGGTTTTAAGCATGATGACCCATCCAAACCAGATCCAGCTATTTCTGTTCATCGAAAACATTACCAAAACCAAATTCACATACACTGATACACCGCACCCAAGGTTCGGATACTCCACCTGGAAAAACTACATAGGAACGACAAGAGGAACATCCGGGTAATTGTTTACCTAGCTTTCCCTGGAAGCACACGACCTTAGCAGCTGGCAACCACAACGGAACCCTGAAATCCAACAAAATCCATCATTTTTAGATGACACAGTTTTCTTGAAGCAAAATCTTCCGTCAAGCAGTTGCAACAGGAAAAACAACAATGAGAATAGCTCGCAGACTAATCAATAAGAAGAAAAGGAGTAAAATGCATTACTTGCTGATTTAACTTAAAAGGGATTATTTGAATGTCCAAAAATCAAAAGCTTATATGACCAATTGAATGAGTACTGATCTAAAATTTGGGCAGCTTATGGGTTATAACCCACTTACAGACTAGAGATAAGCTCTATTCTGGATCTTATTTTACAGTCAAGAAATTCACACGAAAGTTCATAACCCTAATTAGCTGGTTCGGCTTATATTGTCCGCTTTGGTCTCGCAATCATCTTATTGATTGAGAAATTAGGAGTAGTGAGAGTACCTTGTGATGGAGAAACAAGCGGTTTTTGGAAGGAAGAAGAGATGGGAAGAGTGAATTGCCGACGAAGTTGCCATTTCGATTAATTTGCCCTCTCAATTGAGCTCTTCTTCTTCATCTTCTTCCTCTGATTCTGATAACGAGTCGGTGAAGTGTTGTGTGGAGAGTTGCTTTGATAAATCACCTGCAACTACAAGAAACGAAAAAGAAAACAAAAGGGGAATGCGGTGATTTGAGAGATGCAAAGAGGAGAACATTGGATTTTGCTGTTGAGAGAGATGATGAGAGGCTGTGGTATGGGTGGATAAGAATCCACGCAAGAAAATACACCCACTCTTTAAAAAAAAATTAATTTTTTTTATAAAAATTTTGATCAACAAAAAATATCATAAAATATAAATAATATTAATCATTATGTATTACAATAATCATTAATTAAAAATTTTAAATAGTATCATTTATATAAATTTCTCTAAATTAATAATAATATCTAAAAAAATGTTAAGATAATTATGAACGAAAATAATATCATTGGGATTTGAGAGCAACACAACTTATACATAAATTTTTATTTCTGTAATATTTTTGTTGTGTCATAAATAATGTATTGATATGATTCAAAAATATATAAAGATGAATTTAGATTAATGTGAGACGATCAAATATATTAATTTTTATAAATTTATAGTTATATGTTGATCGTAATTTAAATTTCCATCAACAATTTATGAAAACATTATTTTTTATCTTAATAAAAGAAAGAAGTTTGTTATTAATAATATATATATATATATATATAAAAGTTATATGTTATTAGAACACATCTAACAATGAAATTTTTTTAAAACTATTCTTGTTTTTAAACTATTATTGAATCTTCAACTATTCATTAATAACAACATATAATCATATTAGAATTGAAGCTTATGGTATCATCGAATATTGAGAGGAATATTAATTACATATTTTTTTGATATTATTTTTTTGGATATTCTCTCAATGTGTATTTTTGGACAAAATCAGCTCATGATATAAAATCCAGAGATAATTATTATAAATTAATCAATAAAAAATAAAAATAAAATAATACAAATGTTTAATATTTTTTTAGAATATTTTATTGGACTGAAACCAAAACTTATGCAAAGGCTTTTACCGCAGAAACCCTAGAGACCTTCGTCGCATCTCATCGCCGTTGTTAAACCTCTCAAAAATTCCCCAGCGGAAATCGACGGTGACGATGCTGCTGAGAAGGATATTCGCTCACCGCACAACAGCCTCTCTCCTTCTTTGCAGCTCCTCGCAATGTCAGATATAATCTCCAGTCCTAATCGCCGCCCGATCGTCGCATGAATCGTTGTTGTCGTCTCAGATTCCACCACCGACTGAGTTGGTGAACTGGAGTTGTCGACGAGGTTTCGCAAAAGGACGCAAATCAAGTAAAATCATTGATCTAGTTCTGCGATTGCAGTAGTGCAATGTTTGCTGATGTATGAACCTATTTTGTATTGAGTTCGATTTTATAAATGTGGTTTGTGTGTTGTTGGTGTGCGGTGGTGGTATAATCAGGAAATTAGTAGAGCCTCGAAGCTTCGGGGCGTGAACGGTATCTGTGTGTTGATGAGCTGTTCAAATTGTGTTGATGAGCATTTAGATGATGCTGTGAATTGGCGTTTATGCATTTTAAGTGATTATTTGGACGTATGGTGAGAATGTTGTTGTAGCGCGTTGTGTGTTGTTGATCCTATGGCCTTCAGATTAACGTCGAAAATGATGTCACAGCGTGAATTTAGGATCATTGTTGAGCTCGGTGGCTCATGTGATGCGAGCATGTAGCTCAGTAGCTGAAGTGTGTGGATCTGAGGCCTCGGATCTCCCTCATTAGATATCGGCATGATTAGATGAAAAGGGAGTTTTTAAGGATCTTTGGAACATGAACTTAAGCTTCCGGTGGGGGTCATCCCCACCCCACATTGTAAGCGACTCGGTCAAACTCCTCCAATGAGGGGAGAGGTCAAGGGATCAAAACCCGCTGAGTGCCGAGTTACTTTGTGGTGGTGTGTCCGTCAGCGAAAGTTGGTTTAAAAGGTGTTCCGGGTTTATGGGTAATTTTGGTTGACCAAAGGAAAATCCTTCGGGATTTCCTTTGAAAAGAACTTAAGCTTCCAGTGTGTTGGTCCTGAGGTTTCCTATGTTAGATCTCGGCAGGGTTAGAAGTTAAGATGTTTGTTAAGTTTATGGAACTTGAATTCAAGCTGGGAATATGCAAATTGATATGCTCTTGAACATAGTTTTAGTAGTTCGCATGATTTTGTTTACTTCAACTGAGATGAATTGGTCAGTGTAGGTTTGATTCAACTTCTTTCATTTGCTTTGATTATTGTCATGAAATGTTAGTTTGCATTTCTGTTTGAGTACGCAGAGGCAAATGAGAACGAAGACACCATGAAAGTAACTGAAGATATAGGGCCTTCAGTGAAGGTTTCCACTGCCTCACTTATGGAATCAGCAATTGCTGCTCTGACACCAGAACTCAGTAAGATACGAACAGGAAGAGCATCTGCAAGTTAAGTTTTTGGAACTACTCTAGAGTAATGGTACTAGCCATAAGTATACTGGATATTTTTTACTTCTGATTTTTGGTCTTGCTGTATGCAGGAATGCTGGATCATATCATTGTGGAAACCGGTGGTGTAAGGATGCCTTTGAATCGGCTTGCTGTCGTGTCTGTGATTGATTCAAAAACTCTGTCAGTAACGCCATATGACCCTGATGTAATCAACTGTGCCTTCTCTCAGACAAGCAGTATGTTTTTAATCTTGTGCATTGTTTGTGGAAAATTCTTCTGTTGTGTTCTAATAGGAAAATTAAAATCTGATGCTGCAGAACCTTAAAGACTTGGAGAAAGCTGTTACATCATCTCCGTTGGGTTTGAATCCAAAAACTGATGGACAAAGGTTGATAGTAGCTGTGCTTCCGTAAGTTCCTTTTCTTTCTCCTGTGACATATGTTCGTTAATGCCTTTGCAGCTAGGCTATTTGTTGTGAAATTTGCTAGTTGTATATTTTCCCTTTTCCTTTACCCCCCTGTACCTTGCAGGTTGACTAAGGAGACAGTACAGGTCTGGCTTATCACAAACTCCCATTCATCTTTAATAATTCTATAACCTTGCTTGCTAATGCTAACGTGCTTTGTTGCTTTTCGCATATCTATTTGGATTCAGGCCATGTGTAAAGTCGTTTCAAAATCAAGTGAAGATGTCAAACTTAGCATCAGAAGAGCTCGTCAAAAGGTTAGCTCAAAAGTTTTCTTCTTTCCCTCAGATTGTGAAGGAAACATAAAGTTCATGTCACTGTTACTAGCATTATGCTAGGGTATGATATGTGCGATATTGGTTGTGACATAATTTTAATGCACTTTCTTGACCACTATGGCGCTTTCTTTCTCTAAAACTCAAGGGGACGAGAGATATGATTTTAATGATTTTCATCGTAGTCCTTCCATGATTTCCTCTGCCTGAGCTCAGGACTAGACTGTGTTGTGTTTGATTGTTGGGTGAGGGGTATGATAATAATTATGGATGATGAATTATGATGCAATCTGTGAGCATCCCGTGTCTATTGTCTGCTCTTTCTACTGGCTACGTGATATTTCTAGTGGCAAATTGACTAAGCCGAATGCTACCTTTTACTTGTCGTTTGCAGGCGCTTGATGCGATCAAGAAAGCGGGTTCTAGTTATCCTAAGTGCTAAAAAATTGGAGAAAGAGGTAAGTAGTCAGTACCCAAAATATTTAAGATTGTTTTTTTTTTTTTTTTCTGTTCCTTGGGTGGTGCTCTGAGATATTGCTCACACTCGCATTGTCGCATGAAACCTCTCTACACCATCATCGCAGCTCAGCATATATTTATCTTTGCTTAGATATATTACTCTTCCTTCTAGCTGTTGGTGGTCCTTTTGTTTCTCTCTTCTTCTTCTTTTTTTCCTTTTTGTGCCATCGACTTCTCAGCAGCTGATGAGTAGTACGAGTTACGCAAGGGACAAACCGAATGGATACTCTGTTAGATTTGAGTAACTTGATTGGACCAACAGGATTTAGGATTCCTTTGGAAAGCTTGCCCAAAGGAGTACTTAACATTCCTGTTCTTAACCTTTGGTCTTTTCCTCTATTATCAGATTGATGAGCTAACTAAGAAGTTTGCGAAGTCTGCTGAGAATATATGCAAAACTAAGGAAAAGGAGTTAAATGAAGGCTAAGATACAGGGCATATTGATTTCTTCAATGTTCTCCAGACAAAAAAATTTGTGAAGAAGCACGAGTTCACTGGACAGCTTCTCTCATTCGACGGGAGTAAAAGGTTGACAGAGAGTTGATCAATGGCCGGCTGATGCATTGGCGGTCTATGGGAAGGCTTGAAACAAGGTTCGTTCCAAGATAAATTTAGCTGAAACATTAGTGACAATGTTTGATAACTGATGGGAACTTGAGTTCTTGCGATCATTAGTCGACTTGGTGATTGTGTTCAGCCATTTCCGCATGTATGCGCTTCTTCGAGATAGATGTAACTTGTTCTTGGGTTGACGTGTTGGACAGGTCGGGGAAATTTCTCCTATATTTTTCTTAAAAATCGGACGGCCATTTTTTTCCTCTGATATTGACATGATATCCTAAAGCTTCTATTCTCTAGTATCGGATGTCTTATATAGCGGCTATGTGATATAAATACTGGAAAAAGTAGAAGTGAACCCTTCAGATGTCTAATCTGCAAAGAATTCATGTTAATTTGATGTCACATTCAACTACAAGTAGCCTTTGATTTCAGACCCTAATAAGACTACTCCTTCAATAACATGACTACAAACTAATCGTGAACCCTAAGACGATGTACGATCCTTCGGCGCCGGCGCCTAAGATAAGCTAAATTAGTACGGAACAAACAATGACGAAACGTTATATACAGAGCAGCAGCTGTACATAATACTAGCAGACTGAGGGACCTTAGCTATCTGAATCCATTTTCTAGTTACCGAATATGGCCTCTTTGGTAACCAGCATTATACCTCTTACCCAGAGCTCGGCAGCTTCTTTGCCGCCATCGGACACAAAATGCACCTCCTTGTTCTTGTTGGTCAGTATCCTGAACAGCCCCAGCTCGTCGCTGTCTCCCTTGTTCTTCCTGTTCTTCTTGAAACTAGTGCTTGGTCCGACGTGTGTTTCCTTGCAAATCACATTTCTACTGCTAGACATACCCCATTGTAGGATGCCATTCACCCCGAGCATCCTCACAAGCTTACCATGGGGACATCCTCTTCCGCCCTTCGTGTGCTTCAGTAAGTGCGACCCACCGAGCACCAGCTTGCATGCAAGCTCGTCAAGAATGATGTCTACAGCATCATTCTGTGCCACTGAAAGGGCTGTTTCTCCATTGGAATTTTTAGCGCCACATTCTGCCCCACGAGAGATCAAGAGCTTGCATACATTCCCATGTCCTTCTCTTGCAGCAACCATCAAGGGTGTGTAGCCATCTCCATCAGTAATGTTGACGTCGTACCCTTTCGAGGTCAGCAATCTGACGGCCTCCAAGTCTCCACGGCGAGCTGCACAATGAAGAGCACAGAACCCTCCAGCATCCCGGTTATCCATCTCCAATGCAAACTCGAGCATCACCTTCTCCACATGTTCTTGTTTCTGGCTGAGCACTGATAAGGAGACTACATCCTCACCAGAATTGGTGCGTAGTTTCACATCAGCACCAGCATATACGAGAACTTTGAAGGCTTCCACATGGCCCTCCATGACAGCAACCATTGCTGCCGTGAACCCATTCTCGTCCTGGTGGTTGATATCTAATTCCGGTTGCGCAACTATGATCTTTAAAGCATCTACATCACCTGCCTCCGCAACAAACCTGAGTGGAAAAAATATTGCTATGTTGCTGCTAACAAGAGCAGTCCCTGCTTTGATAACATCCAGCAGCACTTGCTGATATTCAGTAAACCACTTTTTGGCTCGAGCAATTGAATCCACTGATGCGCCAGCTTTGTTGACCAAGCCAAGATCAGCACCAGCAGCAGCCAGTACTTTCAGGCACTCATCCTGCATATATTTTGCACAGATCATGAGAGCTGTATCTTCCAAATCAGTGCGGGAATTTATGTCGCATCCAGCATCTATCAGGCACTGTAGGACTGACACAAATCCAAGACGAGCAGCCATGTGAACAGCACGAAACTCAGTATTTCTTGTACTTCTGATGGGAGCTTCAACATCAGCTCCATTCCTGAGAAGCACATTGAGGGCTCCGGTGTTGGCACAAAGGACGGCATGGTGGACGAGGGTTCTGCCCTGATGAGGTGCGTCCACAGAATGGCGTTTTAGGAGCATTTGCAATATGGCACCACTAACTTCAAAATACTCCACCGCCAACCAGGTTATAGCGAATGGCTCTGCGAGTCCTGCACCTACACGAAACTCTTCTCCTGTCGCCGTGTCCCATGACCATGCCCCCAGTCTCACTTCAATGTCCGTTTTAACACCAGCCTATCAGAAGAAAATCAATAAAGAAGAACAACTTAATAACCACAACCCTGGAAGCCTCAAAACACAAAGTATCAGTCGTGGACAATTTTTTTCGACGCAATGACTGTAGTAAGATGTAGAGCAATGATTTCGCATCCCTCGGATCTGGGTAAGCACTGTCAAGAGAAAATAAACTTTCAAGGGACTTAAGCTCGTTTGTATCGTTTCAGCCTCTGGTTTGGCCGCTTATCAATTTCCTAACAAGTTCTACTAAGTTGGAACACGCAATGATATCAGCACTGCACTATCTAATAATATCACTTGACTTCATATCCAGGAATGGACCAAGAATAGAAGGCTATTATCAACTTAACGTCGAAATCAGTTCCTGACAAACTCATACGACCATCTCATCTGAGATTCATAGAAAGTACATGCTGAAAATTCTCATGATATTGGCTGGGATACTCTAGCAGTACACAAGATTTTCATGATATTGGAGTTGGCCATACTTGTTCACATCCAGCTGTGTACAGTTTGTTTCACCAAAAGGTGGTTCAAAGGGACCTAAATATCAGATGTGGTGGGTCGCCAAGAGAACTGGACAAGAGATACCACGGAAATTTAACTACAATACTGAAAATCATCCTTTCCCATCTTTGGCCAACACTACAGCTTAGAGCAAGTCCAATGAATAAATGATTGTTCTAATGGACTATGCATATCACTAGACAAATCTTGCATTTGCCAAACTATGTGCTAAATTTGGCATGAAGAATAGCCATTGCTATTTTTTAGCACAATTAAGTTTTGGACAAACCAAACATGAAGAAAAAAATAAATTCAATGAAACCGTATGTGGCATTTTGACAGCCATCAATTCAACGACATAGCCATAATATGACATGAATGTACTAAAATCACATTGATAAATTACAATAAAATCATACTGTTTTTTGTCAAAATATAGATTGTTTTTGCTAAATATAGCATATACCATGTGCATGCTTTTATGTAAGGACATGTTTGATCTATGGATCAAGCATTTCTGCCAATGTTCTCCACGGTATAGGTTCATAACTTGACAGAAACAACCCTTGGGAAAACTCATGTATAATATTCCTACCCGAAATCTTACTCTAAATTGGAGCTTCTCATGTAAGGCGTGCTCTCTCATATGTTCCTTGGAACGTGCGAGGTTTAGTCTCGTACTCATTTTTCTTGGGAGTTCCTACAAGAAGCTTTTACACATTGGGTCTTCTTGGTGATAAATTAATGTAGAAGAATTTCAGAAGAAGCTATATCTTTCAACATTTTTTCATATTTTGTGATGATCAATTCAATGGCATGTACAAAATTTTAGCTTTGAGGTGTGGGCCAGCAGATATTGGCAAGACATGAGGTGCAAAGCTGCATCAAATCAAGAACCATATTTTATATGTCTAGTCAACAAGAGTAGAATAAATCACCTTCAGAAGCATGCTCACAACAGAGACTTGTCTATTAACAACGGCAGCCACCAGTGCAGTGCAATCCACATTTGTATGAAGTGAAGGCTTAGAGGACTGGAGTAGCACCCGATCAACCGCATTTGGATCGACGCCACACTACAAATATAAAATCATGTTAGCTAATTAACTAGTAAAACAGACGACGAAGTCAACTGGTTTGGTATCACGGGTGAGATAATTGAATATTAGACCGTTCAGCGGCTGAAATTAAACAAACGGTAAAAAATCACTGATCCATATCGATCTTTGCACATAAACTATAGTTAAAATAAATTCTGAACATCGTTTACAGAATCTATGTGAATGACTCACGTGAGATGCTTCAGGTTAGATCCATTTTAAGTAACAGAAAACCATGTGGGTGAACAGCATAATATAAAACCAGAGCTATATCAGGCTGTAGGAAAGTATAGTATTGAAAAAAAAAATGTCCAAGACAGAATTCGAAGAATCCAATGCGATCAATTATGATTTACTATGACCAATGTGAACTATGTTGATATGATAATGTGTTTACGTACCCGGATCAGAGCATCCACCACATCCTTGAATCCTCTTAAACAAGCTGTAACGAATGCATGGACCGACACATGGGATCGAATCAAATCAGATCCCATGAGCAGCTCGACAGAGCTTGCACGGCCATGATAGCTTGCCTCCAGCAGTGCCTCCTCGCAAGCTGGCTGAGACGCCCCAGCTTTGATCAAGATCTTCAGTATCTCGACATGGCCCTCCCTGACAGCTGCAGTGGTTGCAAAGCCCCTGAATAGTTTCTGGTTTACATATGCCCCTTTTCTCTATCAATCAGATAAAAGATTTTGTTCAGCACAATGTAACCGAATGATGTTTTTTTGTGGCACATACTTCATAGTTAATATCATCTGTACATTAAGCGGAAAAATTTGTCCTCGTCTGCATTTTGTGAGAAAAATTCCTAAGATGTATAGTTTCACTAAAAAATTCCTAATTACTCCAGTAAAAAGCACTTAACATGAGCGAAAAGTTGGCACATTGAAGTTTCTTTCCTACAGTTCGAGCAAGAATAAGCATCCCCACCAACACGTAGAGACAACAAGTCTGATGTGAAACATAGAGCATGGGACTTCAAATAAGTACAAATAGTGTAAACAATTCGGGATTCGGCTATTTAACAGCTCAGTATGGGCTTCGCCACCCACGAATGCGAAATCACATCAGATTCGTCTTCATTTAATGCAACACTAAAAGGCAAATGAAGCATGGAGACTCACGGCAAATAAAATAACATACAATATCACCCCAATCACTGGACCAGAGAAAACAAGACGGTGCCATGTTATTGAACATGAAAAACAAACCAGTGAACTGGGTAATTGCCAACTCCGAGTTCTTGAGCCACACAAACGTCATAAATGAAGTCAATGAGTTGTGCAATAGTTTAGATTGAGACTCAAGTGCATACATCGATCCAAGGACTCAAGATTTCCAGCTACTGTTTTTTACTGATAAGGGCTTAATATAAATTCAGAAGATTAACCATCAACGAGGGCCTACATGGTTTATTCCTAATGCAAGCCAAAATCAAAATCTAATTAAGAAACTAAGCTGTCAAACAGTATCTGCCAGTGTCTATGCCTTGTGATTAGCGAATAACGCGATGCATGATATCAGCGAGCATACAAAAAAACTACAGCTAGTCTACACTGCTTATGAACTAGACAGATGTTTATTATAGAACAAAGATGATCATCCAATGTAAGCAAGCAAGTTATCAGATCCTTAGATGGTTGGTAAGGTGCATAGTGAAAAATGAAATTATACACGCGTGCTTCACTAATGACTTGCGAAGTGGATTAACTTGATACCAAATTCACTCAACACCATCATTCATTCTCTCTTTAAAAGTAAAAAAGCAAGATGAAACCAGATTAGTACTTACTACAGAGTACCAAAACTCATGAATCTTCAACAGCAAATTGCAAAACCAGATCTAGTAATTCAGCCAAATTTCAGTCTTGCCAAGTTCAACACCCAAAACCAGACAAATACATAATGCTCGCTCTCCATAACTCTTTTTTCCCTCTTTTTTTTTTTTGATAATACTCTTTTTTTCCCTCTTTATTTCTCAAAGCAATAGAATTAGATGCAAGAGACAAAAAGGAAAGAAAAAGGTGTCCATGAACGAGTTCAAAATGTATGTTGGAACTTCTTCTTTTTTTCTTTACTTTTTGTTTGAAATGCGTTATTTGAAACTTAGAACATCCAAATTCACATCAATCGCTATGCAACCCAGTTGAAGTCAATAGGTGGTGTGACCCTTCCTTTTACATAGAAATACCAATAAATATATCAGTGCTATTGAAAACTGGTACCAAAAAGTGAAGAACAAAACTAATTGAATCATCACAATGGGACCAACAAAGGCACATCTGTTGCCTTAACTCAAAAAGTGACATAGAGGCTAAAGCACCACTAAAACTCAGTTCAGAAACATAAAACTTCTAATTTACACCTTCATAGTTCTACAAATTAGCAATTTTGTAACTTCAATAATCCTGCTTTTCGGTATTCTCACTAGAATGAGACTGATCCATTGAGTTCATCAGTTCAACAAGTCGTCTTTGTAATACTTTAGCGCTCATATTACTTAGCGTTCCTGACAACTACGAACTACATAGCTGAATCAATCCTTTGTTCGGTCTTGAATCACGCCCCATTGAAAACCTCTAAATATTGTTTCCCCCAAACCTCGTGATTCTCCCTCTTTTTATTCACGAAAAAAAACCAAAATAATTCCACTAGATGATAGCATTGATGATAGCCAAAATAGTTTCACATTTTGAACATGAAACAGGAGAATAAGAGTTTAAGACCGTGGAGGACCACTTCAGTTACCAGGGGAAAAAAAACACACAATTCAAAGTTTCAAGACAGTCAACTGAGAATAATTCGAGCGAGCAAAATCAAAGCAAAACAAACGCAAATCAAATTCGAACGCACAACGCGCACTTTAATTGCCACACTCCACAAATCTAATTTCGAAAAAATTTGAAAAGAAGAAAAAAAAAAAAAAAAGGAAACAAAGAAAATGCAAAGAAAACGAAACAGAAACACAAATATCTCAGACAAAATCGCCGATGTTTCAAACAACACCAAATCTCAATCTCGAAACCGATTGCAAACCGACGCAAATGAGATGAATCTATTCAACAAAATCATTAAAATTCAAATCAACAATTGTTAATGGTGTTCAAAATTATGAAAACCAAAATCGGTAACAGAAATCGGAAACTAATAACCAAAATCAAAAACTCCTTACAAAAACAAAATGATATAAAATGATTTTACGTAGAAAAATACCATAACACTGAACATAAGACGAAAACAGAAAATCAGAAACAGAACCAAAAAGAAGCTCGAATCACTCCATCACAACACATTCAACACAGAAACCAAAACACAAATCTCAAATCAATTTACCAGCAACTCCCTCACGATCTCCAAATCACCACCACTCGCAGCCAAAAACAACGCCGACACATCCGTCTTGTACTCTCCCTCCCTCACCTTCACCTCCGTCGGAAACTCTCCATTCACCACAACCACACTCTCCCTCGCCTTCACACGCACCACGCCAATGTAGTTCACGTCGAGGATCGGATCGTCCTCGATGAGCTCCGACGCCAAGCCGATGTCGCGCGAGGTTAGGGAATCGAGGAGGCGCTGTGAGGTCTCAGATTCGTCGTCGATGGGGTAGACTTGCTTGATTCGGAGAATTCCGGCGGTGGCTGCGGCGCCGGTGGTGGTGGTGTGTACGGTCATTCTGTTGAGCGGGAGAGTGAGGGGATGTGAGGAGTTAATTTTGGTGAGTGTGGTGAGGGTTTTATTGAAGAGGAGTTAACCATGGTTGAGTTTGGGGACAGAGTTGTGGTGTGGTATGGTGTGGTGAGAGAACTGTGGTTAGCGGTGTTTTGTTTGGTTGAGAGTGAGATTAGGGTGAGGTGCCAGAGCTGGCCAGGTGGGGTTTGAATTTGTGGGATGGGTAGTGGTGTTGAATTGGGGGTTGTGGATATTTAGTTGGCATTAGACCGACGTTTAGTGTGATTGATTACTACTACATTTAGTGGTAGAGGAGAACTGGCGAAATGTTAGTGATTTGGGACAATTAACGTGTGATTATGGATTATCTTTGTGTAGATTGAAAATTACTCCTCCTTGCTACAATTAACGCAAGAGTTTGATTTGGGACTTGCCGGGAAAAACTTTGATCGATATGATTGCAATATCAAACATTAGTAATGAAATAGTACTCATATTATAAACGAAATTATGAGGATGATTTAAAATTAATAAACGTGACTGATTTTATATTGTAAATTTTTTTATACTATAATTTAATGAATATATATTACTCTCTCGGTTTTAAAATATGAAGAATGGTTTGACCCGACACACAACTTTATGTGTGTGTTAAATTTGTGTGCAATTTTATAAAGAAAGAATATTTTTTTTATTATGATAGGGTTATTGTATCAGTTGTGTGAGGATATGGTGGGTGTATTTGTAATAAATAATAATTTATTTTGATATTTTTTATATAAAAAGATTACTAAATATGATATATTATACATATTTTAGGACGGTCCAAATAAACAAGTGGTATATATAGTATCAGAATTTAGTGTATTTTATAATTAAAATCTGACAATATATTTTGAACAGCTTACAATATAAAAAGTGAAAATTTATAGTATAAAATCAACCAGTACGTTATCACAAAATTAGCCCCAACACACCCTATTATAAATTATGTATTTTTATATGATGCGTTGTGGGATAATCGAAAATTATTTGATATAAAACATAAATTCATCAAAAAAAAAATGTTGAATGGTGTCGTCTTAATAAATTTATCTGCAAAAGTTTTTGTATTTTTTTATGGGGTTGAGATAATATTTTTCTTATGATAAGGGAGTAATATGTATGTATATCATCGCACAAACTTTTGATATACTCCGTATGTACATGGCTTTGTGACGACCAAAACCAATAAAATATTACTATCTTCGTCTCATAATTATTATAATTTTTTTATATATTTTATTCAATATGTAATTTAAAGGAATTTGTTATACATTTAAAAGATACGATTTAAATTTTCTAATAGTTCACAATTGTAATACAATTACAATTGTTATATAATTAAAATTGTTTATTATCATTAATATTTCATGACGTTTTTTTTTTTAAAAAAAAAAAATTGATTATTCGATAATATCGATCAAAACTTTAATCGTTAAATATATTTAATTAAAAAATCATTCTTTTTAAAAGGGATGGAGTATTATCTCACGTCGAAGGTAAAATTTCATTGATCGCTTCGCAGAGCAATGCTCAACTAGTTACTCTGACGAGTTGTCATTGTTATGTTGCAGTGAGTGTTCTCAGGCTTGGGAGTTGGGACAACGTAGCCGCTTTCTTGATGCCGCTAGTGAAAGAGCCTTCCTGGCTATTTTTTTCGATGCTCCTCTTATTTCATAAGGATTCGACCCGGTTTGACAACAGCTACCCAATATTTGGTCGTTTTCATTTTTGTAAGCGGATTAATGAGACGGTGACCCAAGGGTGTTAATTGGGTTAGTTGAATTTAATCGGTTCAATTTTTTAATGATTTGATTTTTTATAGTTCAAAATTAAAATTGAATTGATTTTTTTAAAAAAGGTTATGTTTATGTGAATTTTAGTGATTTTTATTATTATGTTTTAAATATTTTGAGATTCTAAGTATATATATATCGTTCATTAAAAATAACTTTATAAATTTTTACTATATATGTTTGAAAAAATAAATTGGATATATCGAGTTTAAAAAAAATGATATAAATTATACTAAAAGCATGTGAACAAGTGATTTCCTTTTTAATCAAATAAAAAATATTCGCTTAAAAAATTAAAAATATGACTGAAGGTTTTTTTTTTCATTTCTAACAAACGAAAGTAAAGACAATATCAACAATATTAAGGATATTATATTATATTGGATTTAAAATAATATAATATTTTTGACATTTAAGGTTAACAATTTTATGTAAAATAATTACGATAATTAATTTTAAACGATTCGATAATTGATTATAAATTATTCGGTTCGATTCGATTTGAAACCATGATTTCAAGTCGATTTTAATTTATCAATTTCAATAACGATTCAATAATAGATTCGAATTCCATTTTAACATTTGAATCACCCATTGACCATTCTAATAGCTATACAGGGAACCAAAATAGGAAAGAAACATGGGCCGCGAGGGAGATTAGAGTAACGGCAAATTGCAACATAAGCATTGAATAAGAGGACCGAAACTGATATTAATATGGAATAGCGTGTTATCCGCGTGACATACGGGAAATTTATTAACTTTATAAATAATTGATTATTCATGAATTGATTTTTTATATTCAATGTAAAGCATGTGTAAATAAAAACATAAACGTAAAAAAAATTCCTTAAAAAAAATTTTAATATTTTTAAATATTTTCAAAAAAAATATTGGATAAATAATATAAATATATATGTCTTTTATAATATAATATATATGAAATTATTATGATATTATTCTTTTTTTACTGAAATGATTACTGCTCAAATTAATCTTGTCACATCATGAACTAGATCAGATTGTAGTAATATGTGAATATGTGATATGAAAATTTTAGACCTTTTTTATTATAAAATATTTTCAATCGTATCATTTTTTCATAATAATTAAAATTAATGATAAAAATATTTACATACACATATATTTTTTTCATGACATATATAAAGGGTTAATAACATCTATGAACTTTAAAAAAAAAATATTAAAAGTTTTTTTCTTTTTTCCCATTATTATTAATTTTAATTATTAAATATATTAAAAATGAAATTATTATTGAACCTCTCAATGACAATTTAATTGATTGATATGTATTTATCAATATAGAATGACATATCATGACATCCCATGAGATGACATACCATCGGATAATTCTCCGAATTAAGAATATATATATTGATATATATATATCATAACAAATATAATATCCCATGGGATGTCATATCATGGATGACTATAAACTACAAAAGAGAAAATATTAAAAAATTTCTTTTATTTTTTCATAATTACTAATGTTGATTATTAAATATATTCAAAGTGAAATTATGATTGAACCCTTCAATAATAATTGATTGATACATAGATATTAATATATGATGATATATCATGGCATATCAAATGGCAATTATCTGAATT